>JAOXOA010000007.1:1507722-1528002 GCA_028566315.1 Rudbeckia hirta
AAGAGGTGGACCAAACCTCTGCAGTCTGCAACAAGAAGACTGTTTGTTTTTTAACATCTGCAGACTGCTAGAATAAACTGAAAGTTCAGTGGCGGAACCATGAATTTTTTCTAGTGGTTTCACTATTTCTACACATGCCAAATCCATATAAACAAACATAAAATATTCTGAGTTGGTTTGGGAATTCTGGTCGGTCCGGTGGTTCGGGTCGAGTAAGGTTGGTCACACATATAGTTTGAATACGATAAAATAATTTAAGAAACTTAATATAAACGTGATTCTCTTTACAAATTAAAAACAAAAACATACCTAGAGTTGTTCCCTTCGATCTTTCATGTATTGAAAATGTTTTATTACAACTTCGACCGAAACTTGTTGAAGAAACTCTCAATGTGACATATGCAAGAATCGTTCATGTCTGCATCACCTATCCTAATGTAACAAAATCACAATTTATGATCACAATCCAAAAGAATAAATCGCAGCCACAATCTACAATCCAAAATCACAGCTCCTTATGACTTTTGGAGAAGTCATTTTCAAAAATAATGAGTTCCTTACTTTTGACTTTTAACTTCTTCTCTCACATTTTCCACCTCCTTTTAAATTACCCAAACAACTTAATAACTTAGTGACTTATTGAAGAAGCTAATAAGTCAATAAGTTAATTTTTGATGGAACCCCAAACAAGGCCATAGTGTATACTGAACTTTGACGAACTAGTAAACTATATAGTGTGAAGGCAAGGCAGGGACGTAAATGGGTACTAATGAGATGTAGAGTTGTTTGTTTTGTTTTAAAAAAACGTAAAATATGATAAGCAGCAAGATTGGGCCGGGAATAGAACTTGAGACACCAAACTCAAAAGGTGAGAGCCTTACCATCTTAACAGAATTTACTTTTGTTTCTAAGATTCACTTAATATTTATTAGTTGTTTCACTGCCTTGTATAAATATCTATATAACATTACGAATTGAAAACGAGTGGTTTCCCGTGAAACCGGTCTTTAGTATCTGCGTTTGTGGCCGTCTTTGGTGTCGTTATCTGGAAAACCTAACATCTTTTGGTTTTGGTGGCTATGATGATTCATATTTTCTAATCTGAGCCTTGACTTAATTTGAAAATCGTATTTGTGATTGATTTTTGTGGCTACCTGAAATCTAATATTGGCATGGAAGGTTGAGGGCAGATGTTGTTCTTAGAGGGCTATGATGATGAAAACGTTCGCATCTGAGCCTGAATTACATTTTAAATCTCCATTCTGTTGCTTTTTCATCATGTTTTTATTTTAGTGAAATCTGTTGTTTGCAAATGCATTTGGGTATATACATGGATATACATTTTTATTGAAGTTTTATTGAAGGCTACAATGATGAGGAAACACAATTATGAGCTTTGTTTTCCTATGATATCTTATGTGTTTATATTTGTTAAATTAATGAGGTTTAAAGGTGTTTGTTGGATCCTTACATTAAGGTGGTTTAAAGGCTATGATGATACATTAATCTGAGTATGTGTTTCATTTTTATTGAAATATATAATACATTATACAAATTTATAGATACATGTAAATGTTATAGTTTTTTTCCATTTGCTTTGGTTTTATTTGAATTATTACTTTCTTTTACTATTGAGGTTTCATTTGCATTGTGTAAATAAGTAATTGGTTGCACTCTATCTCTAACATAATCTTACCTTAGCCCTACCTATAGGCATTGATTTGAGACATTTTCTTGGATCATATTGTACAAAGTTACCGAAGAAATTCACATAATGTGAAAAAAACTTTGGAATTTCTACTCTAATTTTTATTTACAAGGTTAACAAATTTGAGTTTGGTCTTTGATTTTCGACTTTGTTTTTTTATCTAGCTTGATTTTGATTTAACTTTTGATGTTGGTGGTGGTGTTAGGTGAATTGTCATAGGTGTTGTGGGTTGTGTTAGTTTTAATGTGTTAGTGACATGTATTGATGGTGGTGAGTTATAAAATTTTATATGTGTTAAGATAATGAGGGATGACTATAAATTGATTAGTGCAAGTTATAAAATTTTATTTGTAAAAAGTTATTAAATTGCTAATAACAATATAGTTTATAATAATATGGTTTACAACAAAGTTTAAACCGTATTTTTTTTTTGTTTTACCCCCCGCCGTAACGCGCGGGGGTAACCTACTCGTTATATAAAAAACACATAGACAATGTTTTAAAGCAAATAAACATATTTGTATAAAATACTCTCAAGTCTTAGACATTAGTGTATGTTAATTACATGGAAGGATATCCCAAAAGTAAAAATAAATAATGCACTTGATGTGTAATGAACAATTTCTAACTAAGTTTTGTTAAGGATTTAATAAGTCACAAACTTATTATTTTTAATAAGTTTCTTTGATTTAGTAAGTCACAAACTTATTATTTTTTAAATCCACAATCAAATAATATGTAATTTGGTTAGTTACATAAGCTGAATATCAAAACTGATGTCTTTTTGTTTAATGCTTTATCGCAAAAAAGTTTACTTAATCACGTGGATTAGTCTAATTTTATTTTGATTATTTTAAACAAAAAGGTATTTTTATAAATATTTTTAACACATTTTTTTAGATGTATCTTTTTATCGGCCAGTCCGTATAATATACGGGTACTAACCTAGTTAGTATATATAAAGTAAATATAAAATTTTTGTGGCTAAAGTAGAAAAGGAAAAAAGTTTACTATATAAAATTTTGTGGTTAAAGTAAAAAGAAAAAAAATTTACTGTAGCTATTTTTCTTAATTAATATATATATAATTTACATATATTTATAATATTTTTATATATTTTTAAATTAATTATTTTATATATTCATAAATATATTTGGACTAAAAGCATAAGCTATTCATATTGCTAGTAAACTAGTAAGAGACTTAAAATATGTATGGGCTCGATAAAGCTCGATACGGCTCGATGAGCTTTAAACACCAGGCTCGAGCTCGGGCTCGATAAGCCAACGAGCCCTTTTAATAAGCTCGTGCTCGATAATGCCCGACTCATTCGAGATTTTTATCTATCCGAGCTCGAGTAGCTCGCGAGCTTGTTGCACCCCTAGCTGTTTGGTAGCCTCTGAATGTCATTAAGAGTTTTACCAGTGAGAAAACAGAAGAACGTGACTTATGATTGTTTACTAGTCAAATGCTATTTCTTAACCATTCAGATTTAAAGTCACCTCTTAGCATTTTAGATGCTTTGAAAAATTAAGAGGTAGCATTTGAATGATATTAAGACTTAAGAGCTGTTTGATTGCATCTGAATGACATTAAGAGACTATCTTTTAATAAAACCATAAAGAGTTTAATAAAGCAGAAGAAATTGATGATAATATTTACCATTCAGATCTTAGAGCATTCACTATGGAACCCTCATTTTTATGTGAGTAGAACCCTATATTATATGGGGTTTTTGTAATGGTTGTGAGTGGAGGAGAAAGAAAACCCTGATAACTTTTGTAAGTTTGGGGGTTTACTGTTCAAACCCCTATAGGGTTTTAATATATTTTAAAGTGGTTGTGAGTGGAAGAGAGAGAAAAGGTAATGATTTAATTGAAAAGGAGATAGAAAAGGTAGTTGTTTTTAGTGTAATATAGTGTGATATGTAATTATATGGGGATGGGGAAGGGGAACCCATAGTGAATGCTCTTTAAGGGCGAACGGTGTGGGCTCACCGTTAGTGGCGGGTGGTGGCGGGTACACCGCCGCCGGTGCCCCGGTGACACCTACCGGTGACTTGATCCGGCACCTAGCCACCGTTTGTATACCCGCTATCTCACTTCTTTTTCCACTTTCCAAAGTATATTCCATTTTCCATCACACTTTCCAAAACATCTTTTTCCACTTTCTAAATATTTTTATAATTAAATTAGAGAGGGTAGTTGAAAACATGTAAATTGGGTAGTTGTGGTGGAAAGCTGATGTGGGTGTTTATGATTGGTTCTGAAAAGAGGTAGTAGGGGTATGTTGGGCATGACACCGTCCCCCTAACGGATTAAACCAAAATGCAAACAACACCAAACAGCCCCTTTGCTATTCTGTCCTTGGGGAAAAACTCAACAACCAAGTTGTCTCCCCCCATATTCCATTGTCACTGAAAACAAAGCTTCGTGCTGTGTGCAGATCAAGACGAAGAAGTAAGGAACCATGGACGAACAACAACGATCGAAGCTGCTTCAATCCGCTTCTCGTTTCCCGCCCCCACAAGGTCTCTTCTCTCCATGCCAAATTCTTCAATTTCAAAATTTCAATCCCTAAATTTTCAATTTCTATTTCCAAGGAGTTAAGCTCTCTTATGGCACCGCCGGATTTAGGGCCGATGCATCCATCCTACAATCGACAGTGTTTAGAGTCGGGATACTGGCGGCGCTGCGGTCATTGAACACCGGAGGGGCTGTGATCGGATTGATGATCACTGCTTCACACAACAAAGTCTCTGATAATGGCGTCAAGGTAGCTGACCCTGGCGGTGAAATGCTCACTCAAGATTGGGAGCCCTTTGCTGATTCCATTGCTAATGCTCCAGATCCGGAAAGTCTAATTCAGGTTACGTTTTGGGATTTTTGATTGTTCTTACTTTTTTGTTAAATTGTAACCACCGTTTAATTGAGTGTGTTATAAGGACAGCGATAGGGATGACAATGGGACGGGTACCCGTTGGGTACTGGTAATCCAAGGCCTATACTTGATTGTAGAACTGTGTAGGGTGCCTGGCTTGATACCCGTTGGGTATAAAACAAACATGTTACTTTATTGATATAAGATTCAGGGTACAATAGAAGGTAAACGCGCAACAAGCTGTACCACTGTGAATCGCAAAGTTAAGTCTTTTAATAACTACGTTTATAGACCTTGGCGTCGCAACATTGCTATGCATGATCCTTTGGGTATTGGATACAGTATACCATTACCTGTTGGTTTGTTAAAAGTTTACTATCTAGAGTTCCTATTTTAAATTGTATAATTTTATTGCACAAGGAAATTAGAAATATAAATGCTAAAAACACTGAATTAGGAGATTATTCTATTAGCAAGGACAAAAGAAAAAAAAATGCAAAGAAAATGTTTACTGGTTTGGGTACACGGATATTTATGTTTTGGCCTTTCGGGTAATCAGGCTGGGTAACAGACTATCATCTAATACCATGCGCGTCCACGCTTCCAATACATTTTTTCTAAAACTAATCCTATACCCTGTCAATGCCTATCTCATTACCTATCCTGAATGTTTTAGGTTTGGTTCCGTTAGGTTGTAATTAAGGTAGAAGACCTTGATTTTTTTTACTCTATTGATTTTGTGGAAGCAGTTGATAGCTGATTTTGCAAAGAAGGAAAACATACAGTTTAATGGAGCAAAAGGGGCATCAGTATTATTGGGAAGAGACACCAGGCCTAGCGGCGAATCTCTAGTTGAGGCTGCAAAACAAGTAAGACTTTTCAAAGTTTACCCCTTGAGAAAGGGCTAAGTTGTTATATGGAAAAAGTCACCAAAATGACTGTCTTGACCAATGAGTTTGACAAATTAGTCTTGAATTTTAAGATTTCCTATCAACAAGTGCTTGACACATGTCCCTTGGCGCAACAGATCCATGCTGCTGCGCCAGGGGCCATGCCAACCACCGAGTTGTAGTCTAAGTTAAATCACTGTCTTCTACGGAATCTGGCGAAGCAGATTGAATCGATGGGGGTGTGCCATGTGGAAGCTTCTGGTTGGCTGAAAGAATCTCTTTAAATAAATATAAAAACAAAAAAAAGTCAAATGTTTATCTTTTTTTTTTGATTAAAAATAAATCTAAGGCTATTTTGTCAAAACTCATCAAAAGTCATTGGTCAAGATGACCCTCTTGGTGATTTTCCCTAATTTTATTCGGAAGGTCTAGTTTTCAATACTGTTTTTTCAGTACTTGTGAGTTAGAAAACTATCTGAATTATTCAACTAGGTTTAAAATATGGAATAAAAGTTGGGCCTCTGCTTTATGGAATGGAGGTAATAACATGTTGTTCAGGTTTTTAGTTGGGATGATCGTGAACCTGGGAGTTGTCATTTGGACATCCTTTTAAAGTCCGTTTTTAGTAACCGGAAACTATCCAAATTGATTAAACAACATTCATTGATCGAATTCTATAAAGCGTCATACACATGCCAAAACTGTTGAGACTCAAAATATAGATCTTGTATGATTTACAAATAGTCATGTCACAATTTTCATGGGATTTGGATGGTTACTTTGTCATGAGCCCAGCAGGCCCACCTAAGGATAGCAGCCCAACCGATAGAGTTCCGGCCCAACCACGAAGAAGCAATCGTGAGCATATCCCGCCAAGAAGATTTGACGATTACGTGATGAATGCCATGTCAGCACATGGCTAACAGAATTCTGTTAGAGGGGCTATTTAAAGTAATTATTGGCTAGGTCTTGAGTATGAAAATTGTTAGCTCTTATGTTTCTATCTTTCCCATCCCCTGCTTGTTCCCTGTTTCTCATCCCCAATTCTCTATCTTAATATTACTATCTGATTTCCCTTTATTGTTGTTAATTTGATCGTTCCAATTTGGTGCTTTCGTTGAGCATCTGCAACGATGGCAGATGGTACCCGTTTCGGTGTATTGGATGAAGCCCTCAAAACAGTTCAGGATGAACAGAAAGGATTGCGACAGGATATCGATGATCTCATCGCTGCCATTGGTAATCAACAGAAGTCAATTAATGAATTGATTCTTCGAATCGATCCTCCATCGAAATCCGGTGATGAAAAGCCACCTCGTGATAGTGGGGTTTCGGTGCTCGGTCGTCACAAACCAGCACCGGTTTACCTTCCCCGTTTCTCCGGCGCTAATCCTGAACGGTGGATTGCTCAGGCTACCAGGTACTTCATCTTCTATGCTATTCCGGATGCTGATCGTTTAACAATCGCTTCCTTCAATTTGGACGATGAAGCAGCCGATTGGTATGATTGGCTGCAACGTCACCACCGCCTATCGACTTGGGACGCGTTCACCGACGCTTTAACCAAGCGCTTTCGTTCCGCCGAACTGGAGTCACCGGAAGGGTTGTTGGCAAAATTACAGCAGACCACTACGGTTGCTGATTATCGGGCCCGATTTGAAGCAATCGGCAACTGTACGATGGCGTTACCGGAGGAATTTCTGGTGAGTTGTTTTATCTCAGGTCTACGTTCCGATCTGAAACAATCGGTTCTAATTCACCAACCCAATACGTTGGATGATGCCATGGATAAGGCCCAATTACATGAGAACCGAGTCCAATTCGAGAAGGGTGTGGGCCGGGTATCCTTGGGCTCTTCTAAGCCCTTATTACCTACCCCCAAACTGGGCCCAGCAGAAACCTTACCTAAAACAGGGGTATCCTCCTCTTCACCGGCAAAAGTAGGGTTCCGCCGTTTGACACCGGCTGAAATATCTCAGAAAAAGGCGCTGGGTCTATGCTATCGATGCGACGAAAAATACACTTGGGACCACAAGTGTAAGGCGACCCCTCAACTTCTCTTCTTTGACAATGACACCTCTGATCCAGGGGGGACTTCCGACCCCTTGCCACAGGAGCAATCCGACGAAGCGTTAGCCTCTCAGCTGCAACAACAGGAACTCGTGGCTCCTTCGGCAATATCCTATAACGCTCTGTCCGGTGGCTGTTCTTCCACCACGTTGCGATTCACCGGCTCGGTTCAAGGTAAATCGGTTCAAGTTCTCTTAGATGGGGGAAGCACCCATTGTTTCGTCCAAACACGTATTGCTCAATTTCTGAATTGCACTATTGAGGCCATTTCCCCGTTTTCGGTTCTCGTGGGAAGTGGCGAGCGCTTACCGTGTTCTGGATTGGCTAAACAAGTTGAATTAGTGATTCAAGATCAACCCATTGTGGCTGATTTTTATGTACTGCCGTTGCAAGGTTGGGACATGGTTTTGGGGGTGTCTTGGCTTGCGACCCTTGGCCCTGTCGTCACCGATTATTCGAAATCCCTTTTCGAATTTACTCTACAATCCAAAAGGATCATATGGCAGGGTGACCAAACACCATCCGCCCAACTAATCCAATTCAATGGATTTCGCCAATTGCTCCATTCCAATAGCATCGGCCAGTTGTTTCGTTTGTCCTTAGTCCCCGCCGAATCTTCCACACCTTCCTTTCACCCGGATGTGCAATCCATTTTGACAGACTTTACTGATGTGTTTACTGCTCCTCACGGGTTGCCTCCCGCCCGTTCTCACGATCATAGAATTGACTTGTTGCCATCTCAGGGACCCGTCTCGGTTCGTCCGTATAGGTATCCCCATTTTCAGAAACAGGAGATTGAAAAATTGGTTAAGGATATGTTAAATCAAGGCATCATCCGGGCAAGTACAAGTGCGTTTTCGTCCCCAGTTATTTTGGTTCGCAAGAAAGACGGTACATGGCGGTTTTGTGTGGACTACCGAGCCTTAAACTCCATTACGATTCGAGATCGATTTCCAATTCCATCTATCGATGAATTGTTTGATGAATTACATGAGGCTTGTTTTTTCTCTAAGCTTGATTTGTTAGCCGGATACCATCAGATTCGTTTGGCCGAAGCGGATGCTATGAAAACAGCTTTTCGGACTCACGACGGGCATTATGAATTTCTTGTTATGCCCTTCGGCCTAACCAATGCTCCTTCGACGTTTCAACGGTTAATGAATGATGTCTTTCGGCCGTTTCTTCGCCGCTTTATCTTAGTATTTTTCGATGACATTCTAATCTATAGCAAATCATGGGACGCTCATTTGCAACATCTTCGGCTGACCTTACAACTTCTTCGTTCACATCAGTTGGTTGCTAAGTTATCAAAATGCACATTTGGTCAATCTCAAGTGGGCTACCTGGGGCACGTTATTTCGTCTCAAGGGGTTGCGGTTGATCCTGATAAAATTCGCACTATTCAACAGTGGCCGGTCCCTAAGAATATCAAAGATATTCGTAGTTTTTTGGGGTTTACCGGTTACTACCGGCGTTTTATAAAAAATTATGCATCTATTGCCGGGCCACTGACAGATCTCTTACGGAAGGATTCGTTTAAGTGGGATTCTACTACGTTTCAAGCTTTCCAACACCTTCAGACCCTCCTTAGTTCGACACCCGTCCTTCGTTTACCGGATTTTTCAAAACCCTTTACTATTGAGACGGATGCCTCCGGTATCGGGATCGGGGCGGTTTTATCCCAAGACAAACATCCTTTGGCGTTCTTTAGTAAGAAACTTTGCCCTCGTATGCAACAAGCATCTACTTACCATCGGGAGATGTATGCGATCACCCAAGCAATCGCCAAATGGAGACAATATCTATTGGGTCATAAATTCACTATTGTCACGGATCAACAATCCTTAAAACGGCTCCAAGATCAGGTGATTCAAACCCCGGAGCAGCAAAAATGGCTTGGCAAACTGTTGGGGTTCGATTTTGACATCGTCTACAGACCGGGCACATTAAATAGCGCTGCGGACGCTCTCTCTCGGGTCCCTACCGGTCATCTAATGGCCATTTCAGCCCCATTTCCTTCTTTTCTACAAGATGTATCCGCTGCGGCTAGCTCCGACCCGGTGTTCATTTCACTCCGTCAAGCATTCCAAGCTGATCCTAACAAATTTCCTGATTTAATGTTGAAAGATGGTTTTCTTCTTCATAAGGGTCGCTTTTTGATACCTGATAACGAGGCCCTACGACAGCAGCTGCTGACCGAATTTCACTCCACACCATTAGGGGGACATTCCGGGGTTACCCGCACATACCAACGGCTATCTTCTACATTCTATTGGAAACGTATGCGGGATGATGTTAAACGATTCATTGCTCAATGTCAGATCTGCCAACAAACGAAGCCTTCTTTTTTGGCACCTGGGGGCTTATTACAACCACTACCCATTCCTGGGGCTGTTTTCGAAGATATCGCCATGGATTTCATCACATGTTTACCAATGTCACAAGGTAAAACCGTTATCATGGTGGTGGTTGATCGTCTCTCCAAGTATGGTCACTTTATCGCTTTACCTTCCTCCTTTACTAGCATTACTGTTGCTACAGTTTTTATAAATGAAATCGTCCGCTTGCATGGTGTGCCCTTATCTATAGTTACCGATAGAGATCCCCGGTTTATGACCGAATTTTGGAAAGAATTGCATCGACTTAATGGAACCACGCTCAAGTTCAGCTCCGCTTACCACCCGCAAACGGACGGGCAGTCGGAAGCACTTAATCGCTGCCTCGAAATGTACCTCCGTTGTTACATCGCGGATCTTCCATGCAAATGGCTTCAATTCTTACCCTGGGCAGAGTTTTGGTATAATACCTCGTATCAAACTTCTTCTCAGATGACTCCATTCGAGATTCTCTATGGCCGGAAACCGCCATCTATTACACGGTACCTTCGCGACTCTACCACTGAACCGGATTTGGCAGCCCAGATGGTGGAACGGGATGGCGTCCTGACACAGTTGAAAATAAATCTCTTGAAGTCACAATCTCGCATGAAGTTGGCTGCCAACAAGCATCGTCGGGATCTTCACTTCCAAGTTGACGATTGGGTTTATGTGAAACTCCAACCCTATCGTCAAGGCTCGGTTTGTCTCCAACGTCACCATAAGCTGGGTCACCGGTATTTTGGTCCTTACCGGGTGGTGGCCAAGATCGGGTCGGCCGCCTACCGATTGGACCTTCCAGAGGCGGCTAAGATACATCCGGTTTTTCACGTCTCGTTGCTTCGGAAATGCATTGGTAAACCGGCTCAACAAATCACGCCTCTACATATGGTGGACTCCACTTCTACTCTTATTCTCAAACCACAGCAAGTCCTTCAGACCCGAACCATCCTCAAAGGCACTCAGTTGGTACCACAATGCTTCATACAGTGGGAAGGCTTACCAATTACAGCTGCTACTTGGGAGGATTCGGCCCAGATTAAGAAACAATTTCCTGATTTCCCCCTTGAGGACAAGGTGGATTTTAATGGGGGCGGTATTGTCATGAGCCCAGCAGGCCCACCTAAGGATAGCAGCCCAACCGATAGAGTTCCGGCCCAACCACGAAGAAGCAATCGTGAGCATATCCCGCCAAGAAGATTTGACGATTACGTGATGAATGCCATGTCAGCACATGGCTAACAGAATTCTGTTAGAGGGGCTATTTAAAGTAATTATTGGCTAGGTCTTGAGTATGAAAATTGTTAGCTCTTATGTTTCTATCTTTCCCATCCCCTGCTTGTTCCCTGTTTCTCATCCCCAATTCTCTATCTTAATATTACTATCTGATTTCCCTTTATTGTTGTTAATTTGATCGTTCCATACTTCCAGGGAATCTGTTCAGTAATCGGAGCTGTTGGTACTGATATGGGTGTTGTAACAACTCCACAATTGCATTGGATGGTACGCGCCAGAAACAAGGACATGAACGCCTCTGTATCCGAGCTTGATTATTTTGATCAGGTTTCCACCTCTTTCAGGTTGGTTGGCTTTCGATAGGCATCTTAATAAATTTTCATTATTTAATTATATTACCTCAGATGCTTGATAGATCTGATACCAAAGAAGAGTCATCATGGAATTGGGAAGCTGATTGTTGATTGTGCAAACGGAGTGGGTGGGGATAAACTTCAAGTTTTGAAAGAAAAGTTAAATTGGCTGGATTTAGAAATTCGTAATTCAGGTAAAGAAGGTATACTAAATGAACAAGTCGGTGCTGATTATGTGCAGAAGGATAAGGTTGCTCCTCAGGGGTTTGGTCCTCCTGATGTTGGCATAAGGTATATATATTTTTTAATTTAACGTATTATAACTTATAAACTTGGTTTAAAAAAACACAAAACGCTCTGAGGCGTTTAGGTCCTAAAAGCCAAGGTGCGAGGCGTTGTTTTATGAACAACCAAATAAGCTTTATTTAAAATCAGAAACTGTGCCTCTCATCTGTTTTACATATCAACCTTTTAATCAAGTAAACCTTTCATAATTTCTTCATCCCGTTAGTTGTTTCGGCGAATCGGCTTTCTACAGTCCTCCAGAGCCTCATTTTGACCCAGAAGCAAAGTTTTGAAAACCAGACCAGACGTCAAACCGGTCTCCTTACCGGTTCACTGGTCGGAGCGGTAAGACCGTATTTAAAAACCAGATGACGTCGTAAATAGTATAAAAATAAATAGGGTAAAATGAAAAAAAAAATCAATCAATTTCTGGTTCGACCCCTAAGATTTCCGGTTCAACCTCCCGGTTCTCCGGTTCGACCGCCTGGCTCCCTCAAAACAGTTCAGATACCCTTAACCGGACTGTCCCACCCTCCGGTTTTCAAAACACTGCCCAGAAGTACATGAGGCGCCACCTCAAGCCCCTGAGGCGTTTTCCGGCTCGCTTTGTGCACGCCCCTTTTAAAACCATGATCATTAGTAAATGATTCCAAATTAAAACTATTAATGTGTAATTATTAATAAGAGTAATAACTTGAATGGTCTTAGTGTTTCAGGTGTGCAAGTCTAGATGGAGATGCTGATCGTCTAGTATACTTTATAGTTATACCAAATGGAAACAACCAAATAAATCTAGTTGACGGGGACAAGATCTTATCATTGTTTGCATTATTCATCAAAGATCAGCTAAGCATTCTCACAGATGATAACAATGAATATCAACCTCGTGTTGGTGTCGTGCAGACAGCTTATGCCAACGGTGCATCGACCAAATACCTGAACCACTTGGGATTACAAGTCATATTTACACCCACTGGAGTCAAGTATTTGCATGAAAAGGCACAAAAGTATGATATTGGTATCTATTTTGAAGCAAATGGTCATGGAACCATATTATTCTCTGACCAATTCTTACGTTGGTTAGAGGATAGAAAATCAACGGAAAAAAGTAAATTTTCTAATTACCCTTTGTGATTTAGTTAGCAAATGGTTGATACTGAGAATAAAAGTTGTTTGGTGTTTTGAAGGTTTGGAAAAGCAGAACGCCGCTAAGAGGCTATGGGCAGTCAGTAAGCTGATCAATCAAGCTGTGGGTGATGCCCTCAGTGGGTTGCTTTTGGTTGAAGCCATCTTACAACATATGGGATGCTCAGTCGATAAATGGAACGGGCTTTATCGTGATCTACCAAGCAGACAACTTAAGGTCACTTTGAACTGTTTCTGTGTCAACATCTTTTTTTAATTTTTCCTCAAAACATGGTGAATTAGAGGGGCAATTTGGACCCCTTTACCAAAACCAAAAATATGTAAAAGAAAACAGGACAAATAGATCGAAAATCACCATAAGTATATTTTTTAATGCATAAAATATCCTAAATCATGCAAATCTAAACAAATAGTTTATTATTGAAGTAATATAGCCTTTTAATTGTAGCTGACACTGTAATTATAAAGTTAAAAACATATACTTGGACAATAAGTATTCCCGGTCAACCTGACCCCATCTGCTTTTGACTATACCAATTATCCGTTATGGCCTGCATGTATATATCAATTTGGTTTGAAGCATCTTAATGTGCTGTCTTGTTCCTTCAATTTAAATGTTAATTTAGTTTTCTCATGATCACTTGTCAATCCCAGGTAAAAGTTGCAGATAGAACTGCTGTTATCACAACAAACGCAGAAACTGTTGTCGAGAAACCTCCTGGCATTCAAGAAGCTATCACTGCATTAACAGGTAAGTAGAGTGTACGTGGCAATTTCCGCCAATTTACTTTTGAATTTGTCAATTTAACTGGGCAAACAGGTAAATTAAAGATAATTTGTTTAAAATGAACCTGTCACAAACAAGTTGAAAGTACCCAAAAGGTATTTTTAATGCATGAAATCGCCTAATCTTTTTATTTTTTGAATCATATTGTCAGTGTAACATTGCAAATTTAGTACTTAGATTTGATAACACTAATTATTTATTAAAAAATCACAGTGAAATACCCGCAAGGCAGATGCTTTGTTAGACCATCAGGAACAGAGGATGTTGTGAGAGTTTATGCAGAGGCAAACACACAGGAGGCGGCAGACGAGCTCGCCACTTGTGTAGCAAAACTGGTTGATCAGTTTCTTGGGTTCCATTTTTGAATGTGAATCTTAAATTTCTTTTGATTGATTGTAGAACACAATTTCTCTGCTTGTTGATGACACTAATCTTGCAATCTGAACTACAACATTAACCGCTTCTGCTACAACTAGTTTTACTAGCAAAGGTTTGATCTTTATAGCAGATCATATTTTGTTATCAGTTGTTAAATCTATGTATAGTAAGTATATAGAGGGTTCCACCTCTATTTTTATGATGCAGATAATTCCATTCATTCTACATGGTACTAGAGCTAAGGCCCTTGGTACAAACCCTGCATACACCGCCACACCTTTCCTGTTGCAGATATGACTCTGCTCCAGAATCGTCGTTCTTTTACCTCTTATCAGAATTGCTGCTCGTTCTTGTTTAACCACTGTGGTGTTTGAGAAAACCTACAATAGTATCTCACAAACACCACCACGAATTCAGTGACCCATGATTATTGTGATATTGTCCATTGCCAGTGTGCAGACTAATTAACCACCACACAAAGCAAGGTGTCACCACTGCCGCCTTGTGAAACCATGGTGTACTCTTAGAAAGGTAATATCATGTCATACTATCACAATGAAATACAATGTATATATACAAGCATGGGAAGAGGAGAGTGTAACCGACTCTCTCAACTAACTCTCTCAACAACATAACTATCTCTAGAAGCTATTATACACTAATATGTCCCCTCAAGCCGAACAAAGAGAATCCACGTGAAGCTTGAACCTAAGAACATCAAAAGTAAGGATGACAACCCTTTGGTCAACAAATCTACTAACTGCACCGTACTAGAAACATAGTGAAAACAAAGCAATTGAGACAACCATATCTATGATAAAATGTTAGTCAATCTCAATGTGTTTCGCACGCCAATGAAACATAATTGATGACAAGATTAGTAGCTTTGAGATTGTCACACCAAAGCGTCATGGGTGAGATGATGTAACATGTAGCTCACGTAACACAAAGTATAACTTACTTCGTGCAGATTCTTGGCTTGCCACAGTTTCAAATGGGTAGAACATCTGCTTAATTGATAATAAACCTTCCAATTCAATCGGGCACATCGGCTTAGTAGTTGTCAATCCTAGATGGAATTCAAGCTGCACCTCTGCATACTACGTGTGTGTTAAACCATAAATAAATAGAACCTCGGTTACTAACCATTAAAGCTTATTAATTTAAAACATCATAGCTTACGTGACTAGAGATCTTACCTCAAAGTGGACAGAACCTTGTCTCTTGGGTATTGATATGAGTTTATACTAGCAGGATATCCCCTTAGGGTTGGAAAGTAGTTATTTTGGGCGAAAAAGTCAAGAAGAACTCAAGAAATGGGTTGGGAACGAAGTACCAATCGGAAGGGCATTTATAGGTTAAAATCCTAGATTTCGCATGGCACTTAGAACACCTCCTAGGCTTCGCGCCGCACAAAATATTATATGTGTTGCATGTCTGACATATGGCTTGTGTGTTGTCTCCGTTCGCCGACCTTAACCTCACGCGATGCCTAGGATCATACTAATCCTTGGCATTGGTCCCATTAATCGCTTGAGCCAAAATTATATATATACTTGAATTTGTAATGCCGATGCACTTTTAAAGTGCACAGACTAACCCCTTCGTTTTTGAACTGGTGGCATACATACCCCTTTGGTTTACTTGGTATTTAAAGTGTTTTCTACTCTAAAAACCCTCCTTCTGCATACTTCCATTCCTGTTTTCTCTCTCTAAAAACCCCTTCTTCTCCACCGCCCCCTCTAGAAGCATCGTCATCGACGGCTTTTGTTGGCGGCGCATGTTGTGAGTTTGTTCTTCGTAGAGAGGATTTTAGTGTTTATGGCTGCCGATCGGTGTGAACCCTGTTACCAGTGGCCTCCGGCTACTTTGGCAGCGGGGATGAGCGGTTCTTCCTTCTGGTTAAGTGGTTTTTTCCTCTGACTATTTTGTTCTTTGTTGTCGTCGTCTGCTGCCGGCTTTGAGGTTAAAACCCCTAAATCTCTTATGTTTAGCCTTGCACTTTCCACGTTGATGATGATGGCGGTGATGGCGTTCACGGCTTTTGGGTTTAGAAGTTTTAACCGGAGTCACTACGGTGACGATAACGGAAGCAATGGAGTGAACGCATCCAAGACACCATCTATTTCCTCTTTGTCGTCTTACGCATTATTTACAGGAAGCAATGGAGTGATTTAGCAATAAACTTTCAATAGGTTTCTTTTAGACTAACATTTCCCCTGGTTTTAGCTTAGTATGCAATCACTCAGCTCTTGAATCCTCATAATTAACCAACTTGAAGATCTTAGTGCATACCTCATTAGAATTTTGCATCAAGCAATTAATGTTGCGATGTGAATTTCTCATTAATTTAATGTTGAAGAGTGCATCATATATTTTTTTCATATGGTTTGTTTACCAGATGATTTGATACGGTTTAGTGTTGCTTTGCATTGTTGTATGAAAATGGAGGTGATCCGTTTGGTGCACCCACTAACATGTGGCCACGGGAAAATGGTACTAATTCTTTAGCCACAGCTAAACAAAGAGGTAAGGTTAACTGTTTTTGTTTTGCCGCCCCTTTTACTTCTGCCAATATTGACGGAAACGTGTTACAAATGATTCAATTATATTGACAGCTTTGCCGTTTGTATATTGACAGCTTCGTTTCTCAACCGCCATAGTGACCAGATCATCTTTTGTCGTTTGTATGGTGTTGCAAAGGTTTGCTACTACACACATGTCATGTCTCAATGTCAATATTTGGGTGTTGCTTATTACAAATTGATGTTATGGTCATATACTACAAATTTCACAGCTGAGCTTAACTTCTAAAGAGATAATTTACAACTACAGAAACCAACCACATTGTAAACCTCAATTTTATGGGTCGTGTTTGTTGATGTCATGGCTTCTTCTCGATCCATTAAGGGTATCACCATCGATCTAAATTTCTTCATCCCAGCTCTTGAATGTTTTTATTACTTGACAATTAACTTCTTCTACATGGTTTGGTAACAGAAAATGGGTAGCTTTTATGGATTTTATTGAAGCTATTGTAGTTATGGTTGATCTTATGGGCATTAATGTTCCTTCAAAGACATGTCAACCCCAAAAGAAGTCAGTCTTGAACTTCAAGAAACTCACACAATCAGTAAATGATGATTAGTATTACTAATGTAAGTGATCTTATTATGTTTGAATCATTAGACCTGTTAGTAGTCTTTTATTACTTTTACATCACTGGATCAGTTACACAATTTAAAAGCCCAATATATCGCAAACACTTGGTTTAAACCTCCACAATCTTATTCTTTTTCGTTCTATTATAGGATGTTTACTCTTCAATGTTAATCTATTCAATCCTTTAAACTTAGTATGTTAATCGTTTCCTCTTTATATTGCCAGTGGTGTTTTGTCATATTTCAATCGGAGTTTTTTATTGTCTTTAATTATCTCCTATCATAACATACTTTGAGCAAGTCAAAAGCTCTTATATGGTCAATATTCGATTTCCCGATTTTTTTTATGCATTTGGGTCAATTTCACCGTGTTCTGTTTCCATCCAGTTTCCTATCACCACGAAATTCTTAACAGAAATCCATTGCCCGAAATCGCTTCACGAATCCATGAAGCAAAATTTACGTGACTATATAATCTGTGTAAAAAGCCTTGATTCTCATAGTTAATTATTGGTTAAAAATATCTTTTATATTCGATTATTTATTTGCTTTGATTTGGTAATCTTAATAATATGTATGTATAAGCAAACTGAGTGGGTTATTATTTTTAGTAAATTATTCGGTATCTTACTTTGTGTGTGTGTTTTTGTATTTTTTAGTATTAATTTTTATCTGAATTGCAACAAATTGGAATTGCAATAATTTTTCACCTTAGATGTCCGGATTTAAATAGTCGATGTTTTTATAAGTTTTGGTTCAAGAATTTATTTTTATATTACTTTTTTAATTGCAACAAAATTGGAATTGCAACAATTCTTTCACCTTATATGTCCAGAGTCAAATGGCGGATGTTGTTATAGGTTTTGGTTCATAGTGAGATCTCTTCATAGTGGGCTATGAATTTCTTCACTAGGATCATGCAAGAGTGAAAATGGGGTGGAAGAGAAAGTTGTTGCTAGATGCAGAGAAAGAACAATTACAGGGTTGTTTGGACCTTATAAGTAGTGTTTCAACTTCAGGAGGCGTGGGCAAGTGGATATGGGACCTAGGTGTTGACTGAATCTTCTCCAAGAGCTCCTGCAGAAGTTTACTATTCAGGTTTGCTCCGCCGTTCTATCCGTACGAGTGGCCTAAGTCGGTTTCCGTGAAGGTTAATCTTCTCGGATGGAAGGCATAACAGGATCGTTTGCCTACTTTAGATGGTTTACCTAAGAGGAATATCTATCGCGGGTCAAATAAGTGTAGTTTTTGTAAAGAATATCCGGAAAACTTTATATTTGTCACATGTTCGGTTGCGGCTAATGTTTGGCATTTGGTCAGTTGCTGTTGCAACATTCCAATCCATTTTTCCTTTCACTGTAAAGGACCTTCTGAAGGCATACAAAAATCTGGGGGTGGACTTGGCTAAAAAGAATTTTGTGCAGGTCATAGTTCTAGCAGGTGTATGGGCACTGTGGAAGTGCCTAAACAATCTTATATTTGCATGGAAATGAAATTCTTACTGAAATGTAGGTCATTTTTTTGTATGGATAAAAAGGAGTAGAGGTGGGATTTTAATTGATTGAGGCGATTGGCTTAAATTTAAGCTTTGTATTAGTAATCAATAGTATGTTTGTAAGGGTGTTGATGTAAGGGAGATGTGTATAGGTATTATGCTTCCTTCATAGCTCCTTGCTATGTATGATGGCTTCTGGTGTTGAATTAATGAAAGTTAGCTGTTCAAAAAAAAAAAAAAAACTAAGAGTAAAAACAATCACATTTAATGACTCATTTGGTTGAAGTAAAAGAAATAAATAGAAAGTTCTTTCTTTGGGTTGTGGGATAAGACTTAGGGATCATAAGGTCTCAAGTTCGAATCCTATAAGAGGGTTTTTCTCATATTTATTGGGTTTCATTCTAAATTGTTGTATAGGCATTAATGCCTAAGTGGAGATGGATATGATCGAGTGGTACCGGTGGTCCGTTAGTGATTCAAATTTTACCGTTAAGAAAAAGAAAGTTCTTTCTGTGATTACTTGTATTAGTCGACATTGGTGTAGAATGGAAAAAAAAAACATTCACAGATTATATTATAAGAATACATAGACAATGTTTTTAAAGCAAATAAACACATTTGTATAAAATACTCTCGAGTCTTAGACATTATTGTATCCTAATTACATGGAAGGATATCCTAAAAGTGAAAGATGTGATGCGAACAAAGTTCTTTATTTGATTTTGTTGTATTAGTCGCCATTGGTGTAGAATAGCAAAAAAAAACATTCAAAGATTATATAAAAAACACAGAGACAATGTTTTAAAGCAAATAAACATATTTATATATTATTAAATTGTAAGTTTTATGTGCATTGGTTGTTGTATCATATGTGTAAGGTAGTTGTACAGTGGTATTGATAATCTGTGGGTTCATATTTCATTGATTTTAAAACCCAGTACCCATTGTCTTCAATACATCTCTCTCCAAGTTTCATTTCTTACCTCCACTATTTTTTTCACCGATCTCTCTTTTCTTTACTCTTCTCTGTGACCAAAGCTCTCCGGCAAGTGTTTATGGTTGTCGATTTCATCGGTTTCAATGGCCGACCGATGGTTTTTGGAGGTTGTGCACCACTGGGTTTAGAGGTGTGCCTCCATCTGCTTTTGTAGGTGGTTGTCTATGGTCAAGCGGTGGTTGGAGAGCGATACAGAGAGAGAAAAGAAATATGGGGTGTTATAGAGAAACAAAGAAACGAGGTTGTTGCAGTGAATTATTGTCGGCTGCTTACTGGCCATCTTTGGCGGCGCCATAACCGATCTATGGAGGATTTAGGTGGTGGGACTCCGTCGTTGTCGGCGGCGGATGAGATGTCTTATCGGTGATCGTTTGTGGCCGTCTTTGGTGTCGTTATCGGGAAAACCTAACATCTTTTAGTTTTGGTGGCTACGATGGTTCGCATTTCTTAATCTAAGCCATGACTTAATTTGAAAATCGTAGTTGTGAATGATTTTTATGGGCTACCTGAAATCTAATC
>JAOXOA010000007.1:2772026-2783765 GCA_028566315.1 Rudbeckia hirta
GATGAGGAGTCCGAGGAGCACTCGGACAAGCGGCAAAGGTCGTCGGAGTGCGGTCAATACAACACCGCCGACCCGTTCTTTGAAGGTGAAATACTGAACCTCAATGAAGACGCAGCTCCATCCCTGCCAAGAAAGACAAAAAAAAGCAGGTCGGGTCATCTGCGACCGCCACGTACGAGAACATTTCCGAGTACACCGCCACCAAAAAGGATATTTTGGAGAAGATGGTCGCGAAGCGGATGTTGAAGGACGAAGACACCATCCAACTGATTGCTCAACAACGCGAGCATTTGAATCGCCAACGCGAATCGTTGGCAAACAGGACACGTTAACCGAGAAAAAAGCCGCGTTGGTAGAGAAACGGATGCTTGACGAAGACTTGAAGACGTACATGGACCCGCATGAGCATATCACCGACCCTTTCATGAGGAACTACGTCGTCAACCGCAAGAAAGCGATCGCCAAAAAATGCGGGTGGCCGACGAATTTTTAGTTTTTTTAATTGCATGTTTTTTAAGTTGTTTTTTAGGTTTTTTTATTGCACTTTTTTTAGGTTGTTTAATGTATTTTTTTTAATTAATGAAGTTTAAGTATCTAGGTTTTTTTATATATTTTTTGATAAACACAACTTTTTGTTATGTTTACTTTATTTTTAGTTTTTAAAATATAACTAGTTTTTTGCCCGGCCCCGTGTTACGGCGGCGGCCGGGAAATTTACGTACGAAATACGGTTATTATGTCGGTAATATTCACGCTTTTTGGAGGTTAGGTTTTCCATTTTTATCCTTAGACTGGCAGTTAATCGGTTGCGAATGTATTTACAAGTTATTCGGTTTTCTGGTTTTGTCCGTAGACGGACGGCTAATCAGTTTTCCAGTTATTTGACATACTAATTATTTGAAGAAAGAAAAGGGACAAAAGGTGATTGAGGTAAACTGAGCCGACCCGTTAGATATACTAATTATTCACAAAGAAATGAATAAGGTAAACTGGCCCGACCCATGACCAGTTACGTACCTTCTTTTCTATTGGGCTTTTTGGTATTTCTCTTTCGTTATAGAAGCTAGGTAATGGTCGAGCTTTAAAGTAGAATCTTTGTCGCAGTCTTCTGAATTCAGTCTCAGCTTTCTCCTGTAAGGAAAAACTCATGTTATTTCTAACAGTTACGGCGGTGGAAAGCGGTTGGAGAGCTTTACAATACCTAGGCCTGGATCAGGAGAAAACCTCACCTGATTTCGTTAATGTGAGTTTTGTTTTCACTTGTAAATTTCTCAATAGCATTGTTTAGATCTCAGAAATTCTTTTAGGGGTTGAAGGTAGATACTTTAATAATTATTTAGTATTTTCAATTTTGTCTTCAGCTTCCCTTCCATGTATCAAAAACCATAATGCGTCATCTACATATAAGTTACATACACAGATTGTAGTTATAAGTTATAACTCATGTTTCTGGTTGATTCCGCTACTGCTTTCTTTGGCATCAGTATAAGTAGGTTTCTGGAGCTTAAAGGGAATCGAAGCATGTTTCTTGAGAAACTTGTAGAACGCCACTACGGTACCGTCAACATCTTGTAGCCCCGTTCGTAGCGTTCTGGAACCTAGAACCAGTATCACAACAATCTAACCTCGATGGCGGACTCGAGTCACCATCGCTGCGACCAAATCCGTCGATTAATGGCATAACCTTAGCCGTTGCTCACCAATCGGCAGTATCACAACAATCTAACCTCGATGGCGGACTCGAATGACCATCGCTGCGACTGTCGATTAATGTGACGTTTTCCGGCAAAGTGAAGATGAAATTCTAAAAAGAAGAGATCATAGGAAGACGGTTGGTTTTGACTCTGTGTGTGCAAATGAACAGAGGATAAAGTTATTATGCAAATGTGCAAGAAAGAGGAACCAAAGTTGCACATTATCAAAACCAAACCTTTAAGGGCTAATGTTGGATCGGTGGGTTCACCACCGACATTAGTTCTTAATATATATATTAATTCCCACAAACATGCATAAAACCAGTTAACAGGCAGCCTCATATACAGCCACTGCCTACACTCGCCTGATGCAACCTGCTTGTTGCCTTGCAACGCTTCATGCTTAGCCATGCTTTTTAGAGAACGTGTTACATGTACAATTAATAATGGAATGGACCATTCCTGCTTGTCTTTCCATTAAATCAACTCTTTAATTCATTTGGGTTAAACTAACCCCGTTTAATCAAGTGTTGGATCTTCGTGTTCATGATTTTTTTATGCGAAAAGTGGAGTTCTTTTTGTTCAGCCTCCAACACTTGACTTCTTAGTCAAATGCTTTAATTTGATTAATATCTCAAATTTTCAGTATGAAGATGAACCATTATATTGTTTTTAGTTTATACATAAACAATACTTCTTAACTTCAAAGTGTACTTCAGCTAGTGATTACTTAGACCTCCACCTGAAGACGGTCAGCTAGTGATTAAAAACCTGTGAGCAGCATATTATAAATACATAATATATACTCAAATTAAAAAGCTGTAATGCCCCATGGATTGTCGGTTGCTCAGGTTGACCCGTGATGACAACGCGCCCAGCAGGATCTGACTGGACACGGACCTGCATCCATCAGAAAACAAATATATATACTCGATTCTTAGCCAATGAGTTAATAAATTGGTAATTTAAAATGAAAACAAAGGTAAGAGTCACAAGTTAGTAACTTACGTCTTCTCGCAGAAGCCCTGGAACTAGTGCATACACCTCAAAACAATCTTTCTGTTTTCATGGTAAAAAATGATCAACTTCGAGAACTAGTACTTAAAAAAAGTCAAAATACATGTCATAAATGTTACTGGTTTGATAATACTTACCGTCGCTATCACGCTTATTTTGACCCAATTAGCAGGGAGGACCGACATCAGCAACTGTTGTGACAACTCTATCATAATTAAAAAGTGAAAAAAGTGGTGAAAGTGATGCAACTGTCACTTTTTAATGTGGTAATGAAAACATGTGAAATTATTACACACATAGTCTTATATATTCCTAGAGTGGTATGGGAACCTTCTAGGTACCCTCTTGTAGGTCCAAGGATAGTTTAGATTACACCGGTGACATATACTTTGTGAGGGTATGTGAGTTGAGGAGAGAGACCGCACACTATGTTAGTGTGGAGAGAAAAAAAAAGAGTTGAAGATAGTGGCGTCATTTGTTAAAATGCTTTAAGATAGTTTAAGGTATTTACAGACTATCTTAAAGTTATTAGAAGTGCCTATTTGTCACCGACCAATACCTAGAAGGTACTTGAGGGTAGAGTTGGCATGTCTACCTTAAAAGTATAATAACTAAAGTTATTAAAAAATTAAAATGATCAAAATTATGGTATTATTAGAAAATAGTTGAATGCTTTAGGAGAGGGTGTCAATGTGTCATGACTTAATTACTCCCTACTACCATCTTTCAGGACCAATCATAACCAGACATATCAACGTTTCCTCGCTACTACCCTGAACTATCTTAATTTACATGCATCTAACTACTCTTTATTACCATCTTTAACTTTTTTTAACTATAAAAACTATATAAAAATTAACTTTATTTCAAACCTAATTAACAAATATTTTTTATTAAACTAAAAAATACATACAAAATGAAACAGGAAACTAAAAAACACGTGTTTAAATAAATTATTTATTTTTAAAAAATATAAAAATGTCATAAAGAATCCATATGATCGTACGCCTAGATTCAAATTTTGACAACTCAACGGCTATATTCAAATCTTCATGATCCAACCTCTAGATTTAAATCTTGATAATCCAACGGCTACTAGGCATCAAAATGTTATCCCCACCCCAATAAATACCCCATTCATTCATTCATTCAAACCCCTCACCCTCTCCTCTAACATCTTCCAAATTCTACTCTTAGAGTTATGGTCGGTCGACGCCCTGAAGGCTCCTCAAACCCATACCAATGGAGGCGACAACCTTCGACAACTACACTTCCAACTCCCCCCTCAAATCCCTACCAGTGGAGGCGACAGGCAGGGACACGTCCACCTCCACCCTCACATCCCTACCAGTGGCGGCGACAACCTTCAACATCTCCACGTCCACCCCCAATCACAAACATGTACGTTATTTCATCTCAACCGGAGAACGATGAATTTACCGTTGAGGACAGGGATCGTATCGGTGCTTGCTTGGATATGGTACCGTCTTACTCCGAGAGAGTGAAATCCGGCTTAATGTCAGGCTCTGTTGTTGGACCGTCAAACTCACCTCCATCTTCAAACCCGTCTCTACCTCCAATTGCACCCATGCCTACCAACGAAGAAGATTCTGACGATCCAGGTTGGAAATACGCTTCGCGTGAACCATGAGCGGATAATCTGGCAGAAAATCAAAGGCAGAGAGAAATGGACGATGACTGTCACAACCACGAGTACTACCGGAGTGAGCATCGTCCAACTCTGAGTATTCGCAGAATGATAACTTTACTTAGGTAGTAAGTTTGTAATGTTTAGCTTAGATTAATTATCTTAGTGTGTGTGTTTTTAGGGTAAGTATGTTTTTATGTTTATGATATTGTGCTTTTTTAGAGTAACTTTATGTATTTTTATTTGGCTTTAATGAAATCTATATTAATTGTGTTGAAGAAAGTAATTTTTTTAACTTTTAACAATTGAAACGGTTTTATTGTTTGAAGAAAGGGATTTTTCTTTTTATTCGGTTTCAAACGGTAAAAAAACTTAGAAAGACGTGTCCTCACCTTTTCGCCTCTGCATCTGTCCAAAATCTCGAATCAAAAACTGAACCTTAACGCAAATCTTTAATCAAAAACTGAACCTTAATGCAAATCTTGAATCAAAATCTCGAACATACAAATCATAAATTGATAAATGAAAACCGTGGATACTGATTACAAACGTAAAAGGTAAAAAAAATTGAGAGATCGTACCATTTTCTTCTACGCTAACAATGGCTTTTGAGCTTTCTTCATTATCTATCTGTCGTAAAAAAATATAGTGAGAGGGGTGGTGATGGTCGGAGGGTATAAAGGGGGCGCAGTTGTGGTTGTTTTTTTTTGAACGACAAATTGGGATCACTGACGGACCACTGGAGTATCGCCAGTGGAACCACCTGATCAAATCCATCTCCACAAGTAGGGATGCAAATTTGACCTGCGGATTTGGGTACCTGTGGATACCCGACCCTAACGGGGCGAGTATTACCCTCCTTAATGGGTAACGGGGCGGAGCACATAATTTTATACCCGAAGCGGGTATGGGTCGGATACGGGTATAGCACTATCCGTCCCCGTTTACCTGAACCCGATTACATTATAAATATACACCAAGCCCATGCCATATGTCCCACTCATCATTCTAGTTGTACATCTCTATTTGTGTAGCTTATTCCGCTTACTGACTAATTGTCTAGTTTACTTGACAATTAGATACAATTGTTTAAAGATAAAAACTTTTAGTAGCCTTATATGTAGTTTAATGCCAATTGTAGCTTTATCAGATAAAAAATGAAAAGGGTATAGACTTGCATCGATCTTTAAATGGATTAGCCTTGATGTCAATTGCATAAGCAGCGTTAAAACGTACATCTTGTTTTAGAACAGAGATCTTATTTTTCAAAAATCTTTCATCTTGGGTAATCTTTCTCGATTTTCTTACTTTTTTGCTCTACCACATTAATGTTTTCAATCATGTTGTAATTTTTACTACGGAGCCATAGTTTGTATTTGATATATTAACACATTTAGTTCATCTGTGGTATAGAATTGAAGTAAATCGCTTAAAGGTTGGAAGTTCTGCAAATGTTGGTTTCGAAAATAATTTTGCAGTTACTCACTTACCAATTCCAAATGACTACAGTTAATAAAAGAGAAAATGAACTTTTGATATATTATGGCCAACTATTCCGGTTCTTTATTTGTAGAAGAAATTATCAAGTTTTATGTCTTTTCTAATACTTCCTTTCTTATCATCCCTTAGTGTTTGCCTATCATGGACATGAATTTAGCTAAAGAGCAGAGTCCAAAGGTGGAGAAAAAGTAAGTTATCGTATTTTAAACTCAACAAGATAGGCCGCCACTTACTGTCTGTCTCTATTATGTCACTTTTGTTGTGTGAGCTTGCAGGTCACCAAAGTTACGAAGTATTGCAACCTTACATAAGATATTGAAAAGGTTGGTATATTGTCTTTGTAAAATGTTGTTAAACTGATATTACCCTATTTCAAAAAGGGTTTTTTTTTTTGAAGATGGTGAAGAAGTGAGTTCTCTTCTTTTATACTTAATAAGATAGGCACCTTTTATGGCGTGTAACATGCACACTTTTAAACTTGATAAGAGGCACCTTAGTTGAACTTTATTTTAATTATTGACCATGTAAATCATACATCAATATGCATGGAATTAACTTTTTGTGTTTTTTATGTTTTCACTTTTCTAGGGATCAAAAGAAGCATCATCGGTTAACGCTACAGGAATTAAGTGATGGAGTAGAACTCTTTTACATGTCTAAAGGAAAGGTTGTGAATTTCTATACTACACCATTACACGCATTAATCGTATGTTACTTAATAATTTTTGTGAACTAATATTTTCTTATTGTCAGGAGTTGTTAAAGGGTCATAAACAAGGACATGGGATAAAGTGTTGTTGTTGCAATGAAGTGGTACTTTTCTCTTGAGCCTTAGATTTTTTAGCATATAAGACGCTTCATTTTCTTATAATTTGTCAATAGGTAAGCGCCACAAAATTTGAGAGCCATGCTGGCATGAGCAACAGCAAAAAACCGTGAGTTTCGCCAACATACAAACATGTTTCCTAAAGCTTTTTAATACGACTTATTGATATTCACATCTTATTATTGTCAGATATCAGCACATCTATTATGCAAGTGAAATGTCAAGTGACATGTCGAGTGAAATGTCAAGTGAAATATCGATCCATCAAGATGCACAAAAATCTAAGATGTCTTTAGTGCCAAAGGTCAATGTTGGGAGAGATGGACTAGTTTCGTGTGATCAGATCGCATGTGTATCATGCAGGTAACACTGTTATTCAATATATATAATAATTTGTACTATATGAAATCATGTAATCCTGTTTGAATAACTTTGTTGCATACAGATCACATGATTTTGATGCAGACGGCTTTAGTGATCTAACTTCTATAGTCTGCGACCAGGTTTGTGAATCTATGCAACTTTAGCTTAATTTTCATACCGGTTCTTAGATTTATCCTCTGTTCTCTTTTTCATACTTTACAGTGTGAAAAGGAATACCATATTGGTTGCTTGAAGACAAAAATGGGTATTCTTCTGGAGGTTAGTAATATGCATTTTACCCCTTCTATCCTTGTTTTTAAAAAATGTGCCAGAGGCCACCTGGACGCACTTCATGCACTTCTGGGTCAAAAGTAGGTTTGTTGGATGTTGATTTGTAAAAACAACTAAAGGGATGGAGAATTGTGAGGTTAACTTGATTAAAAAAAAAACTGATTTGTAAAAGATATGAGAGAGATGCAGAATCTGGTTGTACATAGAGCATGGCCTTGGCTGTTTAGGACCCAAACGCCTCATGCTTTTATAAAACCAAGCTTCCGTCAACGTTAACAAGTTTCAACCCTTGTGGAAAACATAATTTACTTTTCTTTCGATATAATAATGAATTTGTTATATATTTGACATGTATGTCCATGTGATGTAGGAATTGCCAACCAGTGATTGGTTCTGCTCTGACTATTGTCGGTTGCTTCATTCTTCAATTACGGCTATGGATCATATGCAACCTGTTAATAAGATGTTAAAGGGCAGTGATGTTGATGGAAAGTGGATATTTTTTAAAGGCAAGGATGCTTGCGAGGAGAATCAACTGTTGCTTGAGCAAGCCGTAAATATATTTCATGTGAGCATTATATATATTCTACATTTCAACGATTTTATTGAAAAGAATTTGCAACAATTTATTAGCTTAATCAATAACCAATCATTCTGTGGCTCTCATGCTAACAGGCTTGCTTCGCCCCGCTTGATGACCATGTTACCGGAAAAGATTTCATCTCGTCAATGGCATACGGGTAATTATACAAACCAAAATACTTGCTAGTTAGTGCCTAGTGGATTTGTATTCATTTTTATTTTTTTTAGCTGTAATTCTTTTAATGTTTATTTTAACTCCAACTAACAGGAAGGAAATGGGTTCGCTCAACTTCTCAGGAGTGTATAATGCAATGTTGACAGTAAAGTAAAGCCACACTTCTCATGTTTATAATTTTATGTGCTTATTAGCTTCTTTGAAGTATTATGTATGTATAATATTGGGTGAAAAGAAGTCATTATTTTTTTCCAAATTTTCTCACATTTAGTCATGATTCTTATGCTGATTTGGCAGTTCAAGGGTGATCACAGCTGGTATGTATCGTGTATTTGGGTTTGAATTTGCAGAACTCACATTCGTTGCTACCAGGAAATGTAACCAACGGAAGGTGCGTGAAATTTTAAATAGAGTTATTGAATCAACTCAAATACAGAATAAATGAAATTATAAAGGAAATTTACAAATTTGCATAGATTTTAGAGTAAATTACACTTTTCGTTCTTTACGTTTTATCAAAATTTCTGTCCTTTAACTAACGGAATTGCAAGCGGTGTCCTTTATGTTTCTATTTTTTGGCACGTTATGTCCTTTAGCCATAGCCCGATTAATTTTGACCAAGTGCCTTTCACGTGAGGGCAATTTGGTCTTACGTGTTAACTTGGGTTTAGGTTAGGTGGACAAATTTTAACACGGGTCAGGTTGGATTTGGGTCCTAATAAAGACACACCTCAAAAATCTATCCACACACCCGTTACGGCCGTAACGGGTCAATACGGTCGTGACAGGCAGTACATCGGTGGAACCCGCCTAAAAATTCAGGGGGGTGGGCCCATTTTGAGACCGTAACGGGTCCATACGGCCGTAACGGGGCTGCCTGTTACAGCCTTATTGACCCGTTACGGGCCATGACGGGCTAGGGCATGTGTCTTTAGCAACGAGGGTGTGTCTTTAGTAGGAGGGTTGGATTTTCCTGCTGACAATTTTTTTCCTTGTAAATTTAGTTTTAAATGTATTTTAACGGCTATCCCATAAAACTAGAATCTAATATCTAATTTATTAGAGTAAACCAATCTAGGAATTTGAATATTTTAAACAAAACTTTGGATGATTTCTAACCTGTTTTATTTTCGAGTAAAGAGTGTTGGTTTTTATATGTTCTAGGAAAAATATCTTTTATGTTGATGATTATGAGATTATCACACTAAAATTTTTCAGGGCTACTTCAAAGTTTTCCTCGAGTGTTTTGAAAGACAACTTTCAAAATTACATGTTAAGAAGCTTGTGATTCCAGCATCAGAAAAAGTCAAAGGCATGTGGATCGGAAAATTTGGTTTCGAAGAAGTACCCCCGAGTGAGGTAGGTGGTTTTATTATACGTTCCGTGTGAAATTTTCTTTATTTAAAAGATGCAACTCACATGTGGTTCGGGCGGCTTTTAGGTAGCCACATATAGAGAGACATACACGTCAATGGTGGTGTTTAAAGGAACGATCTTATTACAAAAGAACATCACGCAAGATAACGAGCTTCCATGTACGACCCAGGAGTCTTGATACCAGGGGCAACAATGAAGCTGTTTTGTTGGCGTCGTGTATATATTTTCTTGGTTTGGAACAGAAACCTAAACGAAACACTATTCAAAGTTGGCAAAGCCAAGCTTGTAATTTGAGTTGGGTGTTTATGGTTCGGATAAGAATCTTGTATAGTTCCTTTTTCATTAATATCGAATTGAGTTTTTTTTCTTCTAAAAAGCAGAAAACCGATTTATCTAATTCGGTTTCGATTTGATACCATAAATAAAATATATAATTTGGTCTGGTTTTAGGGCTTGGTTTGGTTTTAAACTATTTGAAACTCTAAAATCAATAAGCACATTTGCAATAACGATTTAGAAAATTAGGACTTGGAGTAACTACATAAATCAGTAACTCCTGAAAGAGTTGAAACCAAAATAAGAGCCTGATAATAGGTTTTAAACTTGTTGAGGTGTGATCCGAATTCACGTTTTTAAGCTTTTTAAAAGGGGTAACTTTATTGAAATATAACCAAGTTTGAAAATTGTTCAAATTAAGTCACTATAACTTTTTTTGTCTCTAAAGTCACTTAAGTTTCATTTTATGTTCTAATAATATGTAATTAATAAGTTTCTAGGTCATCATTAATGAAGTGACATATGATGTGAAAATATAAATAATGACCAAGCTTTTTAATGTCCCCACCTAAGTGGTGGAGTGACATTTCGTGGGTGAGATAAGGCTCAGGACCAGAAGGGCTTGGGTTCCAATCACACAAGAGGAGATTTTCCCATATTTATTGGGTTTCCTCCAGAATTCGTGCTTAGGCAATTATTGCCTCGTGGAGATGGATATGATCGGGTGGTTCCACTCCGTGGTCCGTTGCTCCCAATTAGCCGTTCAATATATATATATATAAAAATTTTGCATGATATTAAAAATACCGCTATCCCACCGCTATAGCCGATATCTCGTATAGCGGACCTTGACCGCTATGGGTTTTTTGACCACATTAACTGCATAGCTAAGCGGAACAAATTTTCTCAAAATAAAATTAAAATAATCAACTGAAAAAATGTAAGATCTAATCAAAATCTACTACTACTAAATCCTAATCCTTCAGTTAACCCAAAATAACACTAAAAGAAGGATTTGATTCTAAAAACAGTTTCAAAGAATAGAAACATTGAATGATGGTACAAAAACAGAATTTTGATGAAACTCTAATTTAGATCTAACAATTTGAACAATAAAAATTGTGATTATTAGAATACGATGTTACCCCTTATGAAATCGTATGACAACTATAGTCCCAAAGCAATCAACAATTCTATGAATTCACATGACAAACATAGAACAAAAAGGAGTATGAAAAAGATCTAAAAAAAGAAGTATAAAACAGATCTAAAAAAAAGAAATACAAAAAGAATCTATAAAAAAAAGAACACAAAACAGTTCATGTGAAAAAAAGTATAAAAAATCACCGTCTAGGAAAAGGACACAAAAAAGTTCATCGGAAAAAACAGTTGAAGGCGACTTCTCCGGTTCATCATCAATGTTTGACCCGCTGCTGCTCCGTTGTTTTCTCCGGTGGGTTAACCACCGCCACCGTCTGAGGGAGTACAACCAAATCACCACCGAGGCTCAAATGTGCGTTTGGTGACCACCAGTACCTTCATCGTCAAGAGGGGAACACAATGATGCTGATTATACGTCGACTGGAGAATAGGAGGGTGGCCGGAAAGGCCATAAACGGCAACGGGGGACGGAGAGAGCTTTCTCTCTGTTCTTTCTCTGTCATCTTTAACTCCTCTCTCTTTCTCTCTCTAATTCTATGCAAAACTAACGGGTTTTAAGGAAAAAGTTGAAAGGGTGGAAGGATGGAGATGGGCAATGGACTAAAATGCCCTTCATGGAAAAGAGGAAAAAGAGTGACGTGGAGCAATATGGACCATATAATGGGTTTTTAGAGTTTTTGGATTTAGATGAGTTTTCATCCAATACATTGCATATATATATATATATATAGGGGATGGATAGAATGAAAACCCTCCTAAGTGTGAAAACTTTGAAAACTCTAACCAAAAAAACTTTTTTTGAGCTACACTTTTTTTCGAAGCTATAACA
>JAOXOA010000007.1:3113673-3124462 GCA_028566315.1 Rudbeckia hirta
ATGGGCTAAAATGGAAGTTAAAGTCATGAACTCTAGTTGACTTTCTAGGGCAGAATTAGAGACACGAAATTGAACAACACTACTAGAAAAATGGCCTTTAATGACATGCAATGCGTGTCATCTGACCCCCCAGATGACACGCAGATGCATGTCAAGGAAGGGGGTGTCATAAACGAAACATGACACGCGTTCGCATGTCATCTTCTCATGACACGTAAAACATGACACACACAGATGACACACATTGCGTGTCAAGGAAGGAGGTGTCATAAATGAGAAATGACACTCTTTCGCGTGTCATCTTTTAGCTACTTTTTCATAATTATTAAATTTATATTATATAATAATTAATAATTGTTTAATAATAGACAAATAGTAAAAAAAATTCAATTTATTAAATACTATCAAAAATGTACATATACAATATAATACTTATACTACATCAATATCGTTTCTACTTCTTAATAAATTGTTACACTACATCGGTACACAATCGGTCTAGCATTATGTGCCCTCATCCAACTCATGGTCAAACCCCGATAGCAGAGCATCAACGGCTAGACTATGAACCTGCATACATTAGAAAACTAGGTTAGTACCCGTTTATTACACGGGCTGCGTCAAATCTAGATAGAATACAAACTATTATTTAATCACATAAATTGATCTTATTAAATAAGAGACAAGATTAAACGTAATATCAAATTATAATAAATTAAAAATTTAGAAATTAACCTAAAATGTCAATCAATCATCAGTATTATATAAAATTTACATACCATATGCTACATTTCTGGTTTATACAGTAGAAAAAAGTGTGCTCCATTTATATCAATTGCAAAGATGAATTATCAAATATAAAGACCAAATTAAAAGTATTGTTATAACTGCAATTAATAGGACCATAATCAAATACAATTGCAAGTAACATAAACTGAAGATATAAAGGAAGAAATGCCTAATCAATTTATATTCACATAAACTTGAGATGAAGAAAGATGAAAATCACTACTGGCATATGTTAAATGAGCAATCAAAGAGACCTAACATACATTTTTTTAAAAGTGCCAGTATATTAATATTTTCACCTGTTGTGAGTTGTGAAGCATAATCAACATAAGCTCCACCAAAAGATAAAAATTCTTACACTTTAACCTAAAACCAAAATGTTTCCACTGGTTAGGTGACCACAAAACACATTGAATATATGATACTAAAGCCAATTTAGTAAAGTGGTACCAATAAGTCGAATCTCAATTATGCCGACTGCTCTTAATTGACGGCTCTTAGGGCTCTCACGCCATCTTCTTGACAACTATTGTGATACTATACTCTAAGCTTCCTTGTGTTATTTCCTGGATGTTTGTATTAATATACATTTCAAGAAAGTTGCATGAATTATTAATAAAAACAAATTTACATAAAGAAAAGTAGGCCTGGCAAAATGGGCGGGTCGGGTCACATGCCGGGTCAAAACGGGTTCGGGTCCAAACGGGTCCGGGTCAAAACGGGTTGCTTCAAAATACGGGTTGTTTTGGTTCGGGTCGGAACGGGTTCCCGAGCTTGCAGCGGGAATCCCGAGCTAAAAGTGACAACTTATACATGCCTTGTTTTGGTTGAAAAAGCATTATAATATTAAATTGCTAAAAGTATTATAGTTATTAAAGGTTGTAACGTGTAAACAATTGAAATGTAAAAAATACATGAAACATAGCCTTCATAAAAATTGCAATAGATTCTATATTGCACGCCATAAGTTTCATGAGATGATATTCCTTTCATTTGAATAAATGCAACATTTGACTAATACATGGTTCAATAGTAAAGAATTGACCACACATCAACACACAAACCTGAAACATAAGTTTTTTTTTTTTTTAGGTTTTGAAGGGGAGATATACAAATCCCTGGAAATAACATACCTCTCCATGTATACCAAGCTGCCAACAGCCTGATCACCTTCAACACCATAGGCAAGTACCACACACTGTTGGAGGGACAAAAAACAAAAACAAAGTCAAGACTCAAAAACATTTTACCCCTGGCTATCACCATATTACTAAGACCAGACGTACTGGTAGGTTTTCACGCCATCCACGCCTTCTCAATCCAGAAACAACCGCCCCCATAGGCGCTATACTTTCAAGCCTTGAAATTGACAACCTTGCACACCAACCAATTAAAGGTTTTTAAATAATTTAAATATTAAAAAGAAAACAATAAAAAATTAGATGGGTTAGGGGGTAAAGTGGCTCTATGACTACGCTTGATTTAAGGGATGAAAGGCTTGGTGATGTGACAGCTGACGTGGTACTAAAAATGAGTTTTAAGGCCTGGTCCACTACGCATGGTCTAACAATATTCCTCACATCACAGTAGCATACCTAGCCTACTAACATCACAGTAGCAAGGTTGGTTTTGCTGTATTTTTAGAAGTTTTAAAATACCTAGCCTATTAACACATCATAGTAGCAAGGTTGGTTTGATGTATTTTTAGAAGTTCTAAATTACCATATTCCCAACAATAAACCTGAGTCCTGACATCAGCAATAAACACGGAACATACCTTGCCTCCAAAGACAGAAGACAGCAAAACAGCCTGAAACAAAAGACCCATACAGTTAAAAAGGTTAAAAAAAACCCAAAGCTTAACTTTAAACCAAAGGTAAAGCTTAGCAACAATAAACAGTTTAACACACAAAGATGACGTTTAATGATAAGCCATTTAAATTGCTGATTTGTTGTATTTGTCTATTGCTAGGATAAAAAGAATAAATATATAATGAGAGAAAATGATAAAACTGTAAAGTGTAGCGAGTCTTGATTCTTGAACCATTCTATATATTTCACAATATCGTCAATAGTTTGGTTATCATTTACAGTATATATACATCTCTCTATGTTAATACAAAAGGTGCGTTTTTGAAGTTGCCAATAAATGCTTACAAGTATTATAAAACAGGAAGTGTATATGTTCCTTAAACAAAAGCTGATTACATGTTTTGCCAAGCGGTTCGGTCATGGCCTCGTTGAGGAAAGTGGCTTTGGCTGTGGCTGATTCATCTGCAGAAAAAAAGTATTGACACAATACCTGCATTGTTGGTGGTTGTATGCTAAGAGTTCGAACTTAAAACATTCAATTTGTATTATTATATGCAGGAAATGATTAGTTTCAATTAAATCGTATACGTTTTCAACCAATATAGTCTCAATGACTGCACATTGGTATAAACAAACAATGTTGAAACAAAGGATATACAAAATGATATGGAAAAAGATCGGTGGTATCAAAAAAGAATTAATAGCAGAAACAATATAAAAAAGATTAATAAGTTAAACATAAATTTAGGTTCGTTATATGCCGTATGCCACTCTATGCGGAACTGGAACTTATTTGTCGTTATATGTCGTGTGCCTCGGCTTGATGAGGACTTTAAGGGTTAAACTGGACCCACACACACACAAGCCCCTACAAGGAGCCGATCTGCCTTTTCTGGAACAAGAGGGGAGCCGCAGGTAGGAGCCTCACCCTTGGCCAGTCTCTATGCTCATACATTTAACCATCTTTTAGGGTGGAGGGAGTGGGAGGCTCCAAGCCTCTCCGTCACCCAATGGTGGTGCACCATGTAACACAAGCCTCTAAGGCTTAAAATGAAGCCAAAGAGAGGGGGTGGTGAGCCTCGGCTTGGTGAGGACTTTAAGGGTTAAAATGGACCCACACAAACACAAGCCCCTACAAGGAGCCGATCGGCTTTTTCTGGAACAAGAGGGGAGCCACGGGTAGGAGCCTCACCCTTGGCGGCCTAGCCTTTAGGCGGCTAGGGGAGCCATGGATTGGAGCCGCCCCCCACTGCCCCCACTCTTAAACGTCCGTGTACATATTAAATCACATCCATAGTGTGTATGGCAAGTATACAAGCAGTACAATTAGCCAATGCCGTTCTGAAAACAAGTTTAACTAGTGATATTTGGTACTTGCAGAATAGGTACTACGATATGATGTTATCAACCAAGCTGGCTGGCATAGGGCATGCATCGTTTTTGTTCCTATCAATGGCTACAGAGAGAGCTAGTTACATCTACCCGAATGTCAATTCAGCAGGTGCTGGATTACTTCTATCAGAAACATTCACACCTGATCGGTTGAATCTGTCAGAGGGCGGGTATCACATGTGAGTTAAGATTTAACAATACTGTATGTTTACATTTATATTATTCATCAAACATTACAAATAAAACTAATATATACGTTGTATGAAAACTGACAAAATAAAAAGAAATTTTTGGATTTCAAATGGTAGAAAAGAGAACCTGAGCTTAAAAACCAAATTGAAGTTACATTTACTATTAAGAATTGTTTAAAAAAGCATTATACTTTTGAAAGAAGACTAGAGTCACTGTTTAATTTTTTGTTATGCTCTTTGAGTTGTAATAATCACTTACTTGAGTATATGGAAAACTCTAATTACTTCAAAATTAAAGAATAATCTGACTAAAAGGACATTTTCGTTAAACAAAAATGAGATGATTTGTTAATTGGAACAAAAATGTGAGTAAAAGTCTCTCAAATCAAGTTATAACAAGAGGGAGTTTTGCCTTAAAATTATATCAGCTTTGTTGCATTTGGTATCAAACTGATTTAATAATAAGAAACATGTTTAGTTAATTTAAAGTGGAAACATTAAAAGCTGATTATCAACGAACAATAGCAGGGTTAGCATACTTCTTCACATACAACACTATATGTTTGCTCTAATTGGTAATCACAAAAACAATATAAAGAAGATTAATAAGTTAAACAATTAAATACAAAAAACTAAGAATCAACAACGGCAAAAAAGGATACTAACCTTCAATAGGTGCGGACACAATCCGTAATTAGAGAGAAGATGAAGACAGAGCAAGGAGAAATGTCATTGTGAGGAACCCTAATTTGAAAGTACAAACATAAATCAATAGTAAACCAAAATAGTCCCAACTGAATCCATGAATCTGTTAGAAAAAGGATACTAACCTCAATCGATACTAACCTCAATCAGTTGTTCTTTACATAAGAAAAACCCTAGAGACAATCAAAATCAAAGATTTGAACAAAACGTATCTTACCTCGATTTCTAGTTTCTTTAGCATTTTGTGCCGTCTGTAACAAATCAAAATCAAAGTTCAAAGAATTGAACACTTCCTCATATGTTGTAACATTCACGGTCGGCTAACACCTCAGGAAAACTCTAATCCCTCTCTTCCGTGTAGCAGCAGTTTATATCCCCTGCGGTGGTGTTGTTTGATTAGAGCGATGCAGAAAAATGCAGATAGTGAGAAAAAGAGAGAGATAGAGAGAAAGAGCTACGATTAGAAGTGGAACCATCAGACCAAACCCGTGAAGCCGCTACCAAGGGAACACCAGACTTCTTTTCTCCCCCAATCGGAACCCCAAATCGGAGCCCTAAGATATACGCATTCATCTTTGTGAAGTCAGACAACCTTCCATGCAAGCCCATATCGGCCTCACGTTGTCTTCCCGACGTCTTTGGTTCCTATTCCGGTTGATATCAGTTCTTGTCGACCTGTGAAGACCTGATTGTTATTTAACTCCACACTCGCCATCGACTGCAGCTGGTTGGTCCGTCGGTATTGCCGGAGAGGGGCCGAAGAACCCTTTCTCCCATCGTTTTACCCTCTGCATTTGGTTTCTGAGAGAAAGACTGATTTTATGAATGGGGTTGCATTAAAAACACCACGAAGTGAAAACCGGTAGCGCAGTCTTCGTGGATGATGATTTTCCTCGTACCCTTTGCAACTGAGTGAGTAATCACTACTAGAAAAAAGACCTTTAATGACACGCAATGCGTGTCATCTGGCCCCCCAGATGACACGCGAATGCATGTCAAGGAAGGGGGTGTCATAAATGAAAGATGACACGCATTCGCGTGTCATCCCCTTATGACACGCAGAAGATGACACGCAGATGACATGCATTGCATGTCAAGGAAGGGGATGTCATAAATGAAGATGACACTCTTTCGCGTGTCATCTTTTAGCTATTTTTTTTAATCATAATTATTAATTTTATATTAAATAGTAATTAATAATTGTATAATGATGCAAAATAAAAGACAACATAGCAAAACAATTCATTTTTATAAATTTTATCAAAGATTACATAATATTTTCCTAATTTAATGTTTTGATACAAACTTTCATCTAAAAACAAAAAAGAAGTCCATCACTGTCTCTAATTTCATCAAGTATTTCATATTCTTGTGAAGCACATGCATTGATAACAGCAGCCAAAACCTGCACCAAATCAAAGTCACCTAAAAGTTAAATAATTCATAAATATATGAAGTGACCCATTTGAGATAAAGAGTATAAGACCAACCCAATCAGCATACATCTGTTCAACTTGAGATCATCAACATCATAGCAACATGTAACAATCAATTAATTAACTAATAAATCCAGAACGGTAACGAAAAAAGGCCATACCTCCACAGTATGATAACAAAATATGCGGAAAAGCTTTCCGTCACCGATCAAAGTTAATTAAAATCCTTATCAATCCAAAAGCTTTCATGCAAAGGTTCTACAATTTGCTTGTAGCATCGTACCCCAAACATTCCTATAAAAATTTATTTTGCAATGTTTCAACAACTGTCAACCTTATTTACTCAAATTAATGAATTACAAATTACCTAATGCCAACTATATATTGATATGAGTTAGAATATACTATGAAAAAACAACAGATGTGTTTGTTTGAATATGATTAGAAAGTAATTGCTATTAGTTTTGAGGATTTGTGGGAGTCTAAGAAGTGAAAAAAATTTGATAAAATCAACAACCAATGTACAATACACATTTTCAAATCAAAAACCATCATTGTTAGCCCTAGAGTTGTAATGAAGCAACAAAACCCTAACAACTCCAATCAAAAGAAATAATCCCAATCATGCAATATGAAGTAACACAGAGTCACAGACAAAAACCATGAACATACCTTCATTTAAGTAAGAACTATCGAAGAAATACCTTGTTGTCGAAGCAACGATGGCGGAAACCAGCATGTAGACAAGTTTAGAGTCACCTACAACATGTATACTTGTGAAACCTTTGCTAAGCGCATATCTCAGCCCCAAAATCATAGCTCTATATTCTGCAACATTATTCGTCGCCACACCTAAACCTTCATGCAATCTATAAATCTACAAAAAAATGAACAGTTACACAACAGTCGAGCCAACCAACAATTAAAAATAAAAAAAGCCGAAACAATATATCTACCAAACTTCCATCAGGAGCTCGTAGCACGGCTCTTGCCCCAGACGGTCCTGGATTCCCCTTACACGCACCATCGAACTCCAGAATACAAGCATGCTGCCAATCATTAGCAACAGTTAAATCACTATCATTCAACATTGTAATATGATACCAACTCAACTTACCCCAGTTTGTGAGCCCAAAACATGTGGATGCTGCACAACCATAGAAAGATAAGTCTTTTTGACTTAAAAAAAAGATCCGTTTAAGTTTGAATAAATTGAACCTGGAAAGGACATGGCACAAGGCTCCCGAACAAGTGTTGAGTTAAATCTTGTGGTCTGATTGAATAGAGGGGGTTTTTGAGGCCACAAGAGAGCAAATAGGCCTCACATTCTTTGGACATGGCGTAGCCTTTATACACACTAATAGGGGGATCACATACCTATCATTATCAATTCAACAAGGTGTTGTGTGTTGGATAAATTACACAGGAAGAAGAAAGCATACATAGATACATACCGAAGATCCAACTTGAGCCTGACAATCAATTAAGTTGGTGTAGACACCAACCAGATCCCCTTTCCGGACAACAAAGAAACCGTCATCCCTTGTCGACTCTGATTTCGAGGCGGTTTTGAGAGAGCACCGACTCGTTCCGTAACTGAGATATGCGCTTAGCAAAGTTAAATTTTAAATATATATATAATTTGTATCTTTTAATTGATTTGTAACTATTATTAGGTATAGCACTTACTGCTGTAGAGATGATGCAGCGAAATGATCAGCAAAGGCAACTCATAGCCGCATATCTGCAGAGCAGCTCCAAGCGCGAAAACATTGAAGTCAACGGATCATAACCATCCCTAAAACCAGTGTTGTAGAAACCAGCCGTAAGCTCAGCAGAAAATCTGCATATGTGCATATCTGACGCTGTTTTGACCCATTATAAACAAATTAACTGTATTCCTCACCAGATCTATATTATAACAACCACTATTAGAATACTTATGATTCAAACCAACACAAATACCAGAAAAATCAATGTGAATGATGCTAAAATAAAATAAATAGTACCTTTTATATCAACAGCTTTCTTTTCCCGAATATGAAATTATGTATACATGAATCTTTTTTTATCAAACTGGCCGAACTAGACCGTAGACGTGTACTTTATTAACATGTCAATACCAACAAAACACTTGATCCAATTCTGCCTTAAAAGGAAGAGATTCAAAAGGGAAAAGGAATCATACTTGAAATTTCTTCAACTTGCTTGGGAGTGAGTTTGGCAGAAAACCCACAAGCTGCATGTTTGTAAGTGTACAGCAAAGACCCTTTTGCTGCCTCCTCACTATAAGCAGTAAACAAGATCAACTATGATCAGCATGATGCGGCCGTTGCGTTGATCAGAGCGCATCGCAACATCTGGTGCATTCAGTGGAACATGTGGTGTGCTTAATACGATGTATAGTTAAGAAGAAAGCAAGTGATGCTCAACGATACAAGTTTGTTAGTCATCGTCTCCTAAATAGAAAATGATAAAAGTACCTTCTTATCCACACATTGGGGACAGTGAAACATGGGCCACTTTCCATTAATCTCTCTTCGACGAAAAAAACATAAAATTAAGCATGGTTATGGTACAGGGTAAAACTAGGCAAAGTTTATCTCAACACAATTAGATTCAACCAACTTGAAAACTTACCATAAGCCATAAAATTAAGAGTACACCAGAATTTAGCAAATTGATTACAGAAAACAAGAGAAGCTCATTCAAATTATATCGAGCGAGTCTCATAGAGCCTAGATTTATGCAAACACGCATTCTCAACTTTATGCAGATACGCATCTTAGGCATCTCTCTGATCAAATTTAGACATCACTTTTAAGTTTTGATTCATTTGCTTGTAAATGTGTCAAATTCAGTTTATTTTTTATCGTGGGTAGGTTAAACATTAAAAAAAAGTTAACAACAACTTAGATGGGACCTATAAACAGGTTGAAAGTTGCCATAATGTGTTCATACTACATAAGACCTTGCTAAAAACATATTCAAATAACATATTTTCAGCAAAAAAAACTATACATAAGACCTTTCTAAAAGAAATATACAAACAGGTTGAAAGTTGCCATAATGTGTTCATACTACATAAGACCGCTGCTATTGTTTTATCCATTTTTCTAACATTGTTCTCTCCTTATGAACACAAGCAAAGACTCATTTTTTATTTGATTTTAACCACTACTAACATGAGACTTGTTCACTTGAAACATTGTTGATCATTTAATAGAGACACTATTTTTTAGCAGCAACCATCACATCTATAAACCATAGTTAATTACCGAAGAAAATGTATAGTATAGGGACATAACCTTTTAAAATTCACAGAGGCATTAGATCGAGCACCTGGTAGGCATTCTAAAAGAAACAAAGTTCTTCACAAATTCTTGACAATCGGTGTTGCCCAAATGCACAGCCGTTTACACTCCTGAACCCATTTGCATAGCCCTATTTGCACAAAGATTTGTCTCATCTCGTGTCATTGAAGGACTACAAAGATTAGTCATTTGTTGGTCATGCTTGTTAGGTGAATAAAGGGTCAGTGGCAACCGTGAACCCATTTGCACAGCCCCATTTCCAGCAATTGATCTGTTTGGCTCACCCACGACCTGTGGTTTGTCGTCTTCGTTATTTTCCCAACCCCCATCCTCCTTCCCTTCAATAACCGAACCAAAGTCTAGATTCTTTGCTGTTGTGGGAACCTCCATTGACATCGACTTCACCAAGAAGGTACAGAGCAAACAATCTGGGGCAGAAATCATACCTTTGTTGATGGATTTCACAGCCGCATCAAACGAGAGGGTGTTGATCGAACCTTGATTACCTCCATTAGCCTTCGATTCAACCTCCATAGATGCTATTTCCAGTGTCCAACACAGCTCTGGACCTGTCAAGCCAGCTTTATCTTGTTCAACGGAGATTGGTACACAAAGCAGCGATTTGGTGGAGAATTAGGGCAAAATCGGTGGCTTTGGGCACATGAGTTTGAAATTTTGAGGATAAGGATGAAAGCGGGAAGTGAAAGTTGGAAGCGGGAAATGAAAAAAACCTTGGACACGGGATTTTTTTTAGTTAGCGAAGTTGTGTCATCTTCATTAGGGATGACACATAAAGATGCATGTCATTTAGAATTGCAAAATAGACATATTTTTATGACACGCAAGAATACGCGTCATCTGTTTTTGCAAAGTTGACAAACGTTTTATGACACACAAGAATGCGTGTCATCGTTCAAGCAATATTTTTAAAAATTGACAGATTTTTGTGTGACATGCTTAAATGCATGTCATGTTTTCATCGCGTGTCATAGTTCGCGTGTCATTAAAGGCCATTTTTCTAGTAGTGTATCTACTTTAGATCACTTGAGCGGAAGAACAATCATGCGATGAAATTCCCGAGGGAGTTTCTAGCACGAGAGAGTAACTTCTCAAGGATTTGGTAGATGTAGAGCGCGATCCGTGTTGTCTC
>JAOXOA010000007.1:4220958-4231605 GCA_028566315.1 Rudbeckia hirta
GCTTGAGCCGAACGGCGGTCGAACAAGTCAAACTTAGCACAAACGCACCTTGTGCTCCCACTAGAAACCAACCCCTTGATTTAATAAGTTTTTCTACCAACTTACCTTTTATGCGTGACGCCTAGAATGAAAAACATCCTAGGCGTTGCGCAACGTGTCCTTATTTTTTTTGCTGATTTCCCTGGCGCGACGCCTAGGATGGACATGTCCTTGGCGTCACGCCGCGATTTCAATTTTCCCGAAAAAAAAATTACAGTCTTGGCGCGACGTCTATTATACTCCTACAGTAGACGTTGCGCCAACGAGCAACTGACACAGAAAAATTCTTTTAGTTGTTTCTTGTGTTTCAACGAACCACCGAGACGCGATATAGGTTCATTAACCTAAACTAATTATTAAACATCTTTTAATAATTACTTTTAGTTTTTACACAGAACACTTTTGATGTTTTATTTAAAACAAAATTAATAAATCAAATTTATTAATTTATTAATAAATACTATATTTATATTTACTTAATCTTTTGTCATTTTTTTGTAATTCACGCTTAAAAACAAAGATTCTCTTCAAATTGTCTATCACAATTTTGACAAAAACAAGATAGGCTTCCGTTAGTTTTTTTTAGTTAGTAAATCTGATATCCATTTATCTTTATCAACTATTTTTTTTTGAATGGCAGCTTTATTGATAAAACAATATAGAGATGACCACAAGCAAGGCACTAATGGTCATGGTTACAACATAAACTAGTTTTACATCACCAACAAAACCCATCAGAAGTAAAAGAGTAATAAAAACAATAAATCCACAACCCCAAGACCTTAACTGCGAGGGTCACAAAAGGAGTGAAAAAAACTCGTGTCACTTACCACGTAGAGGGCACGAGAAAAACGCCCACACACGGGGGCTGCGCCACCGGTTTTCACCCCGTGGTGTTTTTGATGTAACCCCATACAGGTCTTGGTGACCCTTATAAGATCAAATCAAAGCACACCTCAACCCACTCTAGTCAAAGTACAAAAACCAAAACCCCTCCTACTTGGCCACTGTGAAAACACCTTCTTTGCCCTTCACCCACTTCCATGACTCACGTAACTCCATGCATGGATAAAATGGCCTTCATCTTCAAAACAGGTTAGGGAACCATTTCTTCAGGTCTATAACATCCAGTTTTGCTCTGCCCTTCAACCATAACAGACTAACCGCCTTTACCTCTTGGAAGATATGTCTCGGACTGACCGATGCGTTCTTGAACACCCGATTGTTTCTTGCTCGCCATATAGCCCAACACGTTACGCCTTTTATACAATCTATTATCCGCTCCTGTGACAAAACATTTTTATTCGCCTTCTGAGTGTTCCACAAGTCCTCAACTGAGAAAGCGATTATTGGGGGAATGTTTAGAGCCCCGGCAATCCCTTGCCATACCACCGTCGCGATCATACACGAGGTGAAAATATGCTCAACTGTTTCATCACTATCCCCACATAACGGGCATCGTATATCATGTACCGTAATTCCCCTTTTTTGCAAATTCCATCTAGTCGGTAATCTGTCTCTACACATACGCCAGTTGAAAATATTTACTTTAGCGGGTAACCAAACTTCCCATCTAGTCTTTAGGTTGGACGCCGGTGATCTATTTTTGATTATCTCCTGTCGGATCGAACATACGGAGAATTCTCCACTTGAGTTTAGAGCCCAACTCCATTTATCCTCCACATCCGATATCTTGAGATGACTAGTAAGAGCTTGGCATTTGTTGAGATCTTCAATTGCTTGTGCCGACCACTGTCCAGGTTTCCATCTCCATACCCAACTATGGCTACTACCACAAAACTCAATCTTGTCCCTAACACAAGCCTTCTTATCCACGGCCATGTCGTACAAAGTCGGGAACACATCCATAAGCGGTTGAGATCCCACCCATGTATCCCTCCAGAAGAGAGTGTTTTTCCCGTTACCAACTTTGCTCAAGCACCATTTGTTTATCATCAGTCCTTCTTCGGCAAAACTGTCCTCTATATTAGCGATTTGTTTCCATGGCCCATTGATACTTTTCTTCACTGGCACACTTGAAAAGGATTTATTAGAAGCATGCAATGCCTTTATACATTTCCTCCACAACCTTGACCCTTCCGTCTTGAAACGCCAATGCCATTTTGCGAGCAAACTCAAGTTCATGTCTTTCAAGAAACCGAAGCCTAAACCACCTTGGCTTTTTGGACATACAACTTCATCCCATCTGACCCAATTCATTTTTGCTCTATCACCAATGCTACCCCAAAAAAATCTCTTCCTCAACGTCTCCAATTTTTTAATTACCCCGGCGGGCATTCGGTACAATGACATATAATACATAGGTAGCGAATCTAACACCGAGTGGAGTAACGTGGCCCTTCCTCCTATCGAAAGCGTTTTTTACTTCCACATAGCGAGCCGGGACTGCATCAGATCTATGACTGGTTGCCAATGTTTAACAAGTCTCATATTTGCGCCCACGGTCAGCCCCAAATACTTAAAAGGAGTGTTGCCTCGTTGTAAGCCCATTGCTTCCGCCACCCTGTCTGTTTCACCATCATCGAGTCCGATACTCATCAAAGTCGATTTGTTGTAATTTAACTTCAGACCTGAAACCATGTAAAAACACCGCAGTAACTGAATAACAGATTTAATATTAGAATCGGACCACTCACCAGTTATTATGACGTCATCGGCGTAAAGGAGATGACTAATTTTTGGCCCGTTATTTGGTAGAGCAACTCCACGAACCACCCCAGAGGCTTCGGCTGAACTAAAGAAACTTGTTAGGCCCTCCATTGCAAGTATGAACAACAACGGAGACAGAGGGTCTCCCTGGCGAAGACCCCGACAACACTTGAATTCTTCCGTTGGGGACCCGTTTACCAAAACCGATGCCCAAGAAGCATCTAAGACCCCCCGTATCCATCTACACCACCTCATGGGAAAATTCATTTGGTTAAGAATTGAGTCTATGTAATCCCATTCGACTGTGTCGTACGCCTTTTCAAAATCCAATTTCAATAAAAAACATTTTTTCTTAGCACTCCTCGACCACAGAATTAGCTCATTCAATATGAGGGGACCATCAAGGATATTCCTATTTGACAAGAAAGCCGATTGAACCTCAGAGATTAGAGAGTGAATTACATGCTTCAACCTGTTCGCCAACACCTTTGAGATTGTTTTGCTTATGCACCCGATCAAGCTAATAGGTCTAAAATCATTTAGAGATTTCGGTTCAGAAAATTTAGGAATAAGTGTTACAAAAGACGAACTTACCCCTTTGCTTATCACTCCCCTGTGGAAAAAACTAGACATAACGTTGTAAAAGTCAAGACCCAATTCATGCCAGAACTCCTTTATAAACCTGAAATTGAAGCCATCTGGTCCCGGAGCCCGGTCAGCTCCACATTCGAACACCGCAACTCGCACCTCTTCCATTGTAAAATCAGCGACTAGTAGTTTCTTTTGATCCTCAGACAACTTTTTTAAATTGTGGAAAATAAATTTAGGCGGTGTAAAAGACCGTGCCTTAAACCTCCCTTTGAAAAATTCTAGTACCTCTTTTTTCACCTCCACCGGATCAGACACCCATCCCCTTTCTGTGTTTATACCGTGAATTCTATTTCCCATGGCCCGGTGGTTCAAGCATGCATGAAAGTATGCCGTGTTATCGTCCCCAAAAGACGCCCAATCAACTCTAGCTTTCTGTCTCTTATCTTCTAAATCCTCCAACTCCATGTCCATGATTCTTTTGTTTAAATCTGCCACCATTACGACCTCATGGCTGTCAAGGATCCGGTCCTCCTCAATCTTTTGCAACTCCTCTAGTTCATACTTCAAACTATCTACATCACCAAGTCTATCTGCCTTCCATTTTTTTTACCAATACCTTTATTTTTTCCTTTGCCATTTTAAGCTTTAGAGCTAGCACTTTGTCCGGGGGGCCATCAAACTTCATCAACGAGAACTCCTGTGACATCGTCTCTTTGAAACATTCTAACTTCAACCATGAATTGTAGAATCTGAATGGCACCGGACCGTACCCCACCGGTTCCGTCACCATAGTAATGGGGCTATGATCTGATACATACCTCGGATGAATGGTTACTTCCGCCGTTGGCCACCTGTTCCAAAAATCATCACAAACCATAATTCTATCAATTTTACTACACTTACCCGCACTTACTCGTGTATATTTCATTCCGACCGCATTGTACTCCGAAAGTCCACAATCACCAATGAATTCTTTAAAAACATCAGCACCCGCCTGGTTGAATTCCGTGTTCAACCTGTCTTCTTGCTTCCTGACCTCATTGAAGTCTCCCATTACCACCCACATACCTGGGTTTCCTTCCTTTAAGCGAGTGATTTCCTCCCAAAGAGTTTTTTTGTTCAGTTGGTCTTGAGGCGCATATACATTTACAACATGTACCATATTTTCTACCCCATTTAATTTACCCGAAACACACAGCCACCACTGCTGTTTTTTGACATCCACTTTCGTGAATAACGAAGGATCCCATATTGATAAAAGACCACCCGACCTTCCACACGCGTTTACCCATTCGGCCTCCTTATTCCCTTTACCCCACAGTAGATCTATTGGCAGTCTATTCCCGTCTGCAAGCATAGTTTCTTGAATGCATAAAAAAATGATCTTAAATTTTTTGCGAAACTCGCTGATCCTGGTGACCTTTCTGGCGTCCCCCACTCCCCTAATATTCTGGTTCAAAAAATTCATGGTTGTTTGCTGGTTTCCCCTTCACCAAGTATAATTTTTTCAACCAATTCCATATTTACTTTTAGATCCACACCAATCACCTCCCCCACTTTAATAGTTTCTTCAACCTCTTGATTGTGCGTACCTGACATCGCATCGAGATTTCTATTTAAGTCAATAGAAACGAAACCGTCACTAGATGCAGTGGATAACGCCCCAACAGATCGATCCTTTGAACCCTTCCTAGATTTTTTCCTACCCCGGTAGCCGCTCCTCTGACTCAATGATGATTTCAACTTAAGGGAGTGTTGATGTTTGGCAAGCATCTTCTTTCTTCTTTGGTTCTCTTTCTCCCACTCGATCCAGATTAAAGGCTCTAAATCAAACGGATCGCTATTCAGATTTTGGGTTAGGGGAGTTTTATTATTATATGAAAAAACCTTAGGCAAACTATCCTCATTAACATCCTTGGGTGGGCCGCCATTATCTAATGGATTTAGATCATCACCACTAATTTTTAGTGGGCTAGATATTCCCATGTTCTTTGTGGGCCCATGAGCCATATAATCCAAGTTCCCAACATAAGAATTCTGATCCCCTACTTTGTCGTTCCCGCCAGGCCTTTCAGCTACCCCACGTGACTGACATGACTTTAATACCTTGATATTACATGCGAGACCCGAAGCCGACGCTTCCTTTTCCCCAGATACTAATCCTTGCACGTATTTCGATGACTCACAATGGCCGTTTTTGTCTGTTGATCTTCCAGTCTCCTCCGGAAAGACCTCCGTTTCCGGCGGTGTTTGAATCGCCGACGGCGAGTGGAACCCAGACCCAGATTCGGACTGATTTTGATTTTGTTCTTCTTCTTCGCTGTTAACTTTTCCCAGATCCTGCATGTATGGTTTTGGCGAGTTAACAATCAATCTACCATCACCATTTTTTATGAAATCTAGGGTCCAATTTGTAGCGATCTCGGTAACCCAGCATTTAAACATCTTGTCCTTCCATTTTACTACCAGTTGCTCGTCGATGAGTTTTCCATGTTCCACGATTATGCCAATCCGGGCAAACGCGAGGTTTCCATCTTCCTTTGCTACTACAGACCGAAGCGCCACCCTCCCAAATGATGATGCGATTTGATCAAACACGGACCCATCCCATAGATTAGGAGGAAGTCCTTGTATCTTAATCCATGCGAGACGAGTTGGTTGCCAGCCTCCTCCCGACCACCATATTACCTTTTTCATCCAGCCCCACTTTTCCTTCTTAAATTTTGATAAGAACTCTTCTGCCTCCATTGTTGAGCCTAAGGTTACCATTACTGAAACCCCACCAACATACCTGACCTCCATGCGTTGTTCGTAAACGTTTTTTAGATAATCCTTTATTTTGTTCAGCGTCAAGACATCCACCACCTCCCCTATTACCGATCTGCATTCCCACGGGTCCTTGTCCACCTTTTGAAAACTCACAACAACCTCTCTAAGCCTGCCTTTGCTTTCATCCCTTTCCTTCAATAGAGCCGCTTTATATGACATGGAGTCAGTCGTGAATCTTCTCTCCTGCTGAAAGCGTGGGATCTTGGTTTCTTCTTTCTCCTTTTCCATATTACGAGTTTTGTCTCGTTCGAACTTGGACACATTCGCCTTTATCTTCTTGCCCCGGATCCAGGTACTGTTTAGAGCTTTTAGCAACGCCATGTTATCCGCAACTTTGTTGAATCGTAGAAAAGCAAAGATTCGACCAAGAGAGTCCCGTTTCCTCGGCATGAACACATCCAATAATCTCCCGTGACCTTTGCAGTGGAGCCAAATGTCTCTAATAGTGATTCCATCCGCGAAGTTCGTCACAAAGAAGGTGGTTGCTTCAAAAGCTTGATCGTCTGTCTTCTTTCTTCTGTTGACCTGCTACCATCCTTGTTCATCACCCTTCTGTCTCCCATCTTCATCGCCCATTTTTCCCTTTGGAACATAAGTTTGATTGTCCATCCTTTTGAAAATAGAAACTCTCATTTGCCCTAAAAATCAAGTCAGCAAGGGTGGGTTTTGTTTTTTTTTTTAAAGAAAGGAAATCTCATCCCACATGAAAACCAATTACAAAACCCCGAAAAAAACTAATTGCATAACAATAACAGGTAGGCGGTCAACAAGCTGCTCTGTCACCCGTTCTAAACATCAAAAATGTGATTAAAAACGGAATTTTGGGCGTTAGGTGACGAAGAATTACAGACAACTCTTTAAAAACGCTTGAGTAAGTTAATTTTGATTTAACACCTTTGGCATAATGGTACCAAAGTGCTGGGTAATCTTGTATTTTCATCAATGTGGTGGGAGCTTAAATCCCATTGGCGACAAAATTTTAGCTTTTTCATGTGCGTTATGCCAGAAAGTCGTTTGTTGTTGTAGCGACGTAACGTCTATCACGTGGCAGGCGACGTAACGTCTATCACGTGGCAGGCGACGGTATAGTTTCCTGTGGAGATACGAAGTGGTTCCGTGTGTCGGTTTTATTGCCCCTTCGTGGAGAAACCCAATAAATTTCGCCCCGACGTTAGCCTTACAGCCATATATGCGACTACCCTGTCCCAACCGTCTAGTAGTTGGTTTCTTGACTGCCGCTATTAATAAAAAGAAAAAAAAAAGTTGGTTTAATGGGCGGTAAAATCGTTAGAAAAGTAGAAAATAATTTACTTACACAACTAGTCCTACTTTGTCATAAATTTAAGACCTGACCTGACCTCACGAATTCAAGAAAAGCAATTAAAACCTGTTTATATATCAATCCAATTTTGTTGTTGTCTTCTTAATTATCCATCAATCCAATCCGATCCGATTCACCGAATCTTCAATTTATACTCACCATCACCATTACAGAAGAAACTATTACTTGCACAACAAGATGGTGTTGGGATGGAGAAGAGCTTTCTGTACATCCATCTCTCGACAATCCGATTCAACCGCCATGGAAGACCTTGAGTCTGATCATGACAATAGCAATAGTTCTAGTTCCAATACCACTCCCAAATTTGGTACCAGATTTGGTTTTTTCAATTCTTCATCCAATCCTTCTACGCCTCGACTCCGATCTAACTCAGGTTCTAGCCCAAGCCTCCGGTGTCGAACCACCGCTAAGGTGCCGGCTCCGTCGCGATCAGTGCCTCTTAGTCCGAAGCTTCAATGCGAGACTGTCAACAGTCCTCGAGCTTTCCTCCGGTCGTCTAATCCGTCGTCGCCGCGTTCTCCGTCGCCTTTTTCGTTTCTCAAATCCAGCTTACGTCTTTGCACTGTGAGTTATTGTTCGTCGTAATTTGCACATTTCGGAAAATCATTTCGTTTTTGTTTTCTTCTTCATTGTTGTCGTTGTCTTAATGATGAATCTGTTTTTTGAATCTGCAGCGTAGATGTGGATTATGCTTGCAGAGCTTGAAGAAAGGACAAGGAATGGCGACCTTCACGGCGGAGTGCTCTCACACTTTTCATTTTCCCTGCATCTCCGATCACGTGAAGAAACAAGGGAGCCTTGCGTGTCCTTTGTGCAGCTGTTTGTGGAAGGAGATGCCTATGTTGTCTGTTGACGATCGAAATCAGAAACACCAATCCGTTGATGAAGAAATGACTAGAGAAAAGCTGGCTACGAGATGCGTGGATGAAGTTATCGGTAAGAACGAATCTCCTAAACGGAAACACTTACGGCCGGATTTGAAAGTGTATAACGATGATGAGCCGTTGGCGTCGTTGACTCCTAAAGCTCGGTTCAATCCAATTCCTGAATCTGATGAAAACTGTGATGAAGACTCTATCGAAGAATTTCAAGGATTTTGTGTTAATGGAGGCAATTCAAGTCCTGTTAACGATCATACTATAGATGTTGATGTTCGGCTGTCGCCGGAGACCGCCGTGATCGCTGCTTCTCGTAGACACGAGACGTACGCTATTGTTCTTAAAGTAAAAGCTCCATCAGCGCAGGAAAAAGTTCAACGAAGAGCTCCGATCGATTTAGTCACAGTCGTAGATGTCAGCGGCAAAATCACAAGTGAAAAGTTACGGATGATTAAAAAAGCAATGAGATCGATTGTTCTATCACTGTCATCCTCAGACCGTCTATCAATCGTTGCATTTTCATCATATTCCAAACGGTTATTACCACTGAGAAGGATGACAACCAACGGTAGACGTTCCGCTCGTCGTATCGTGGAGGCGATGGCCGTCATCGAAGGTTCATCCAACTCAAAAGACGCCGTGAAAAAGGCCGTGAAAGTTCTAGAAGATCGCCGTGAGAAAAATCCTGTCGCCACCGTCATCCTCCTCTCCGACGTCGCCGATCAACCGTCATCCGTTTCATCAATTCGTTATTCTCACACGCGAATCGACATTCCGATACACTCGCTGAAGCTCACCGTAACCGACGACCACCTGTTCACAAAACACATCGGAAATTTACTCACCGTGGTGGTTCAGGATCTCCGGCTGCAGTTAGGCGGTTCATCACCGGCGGGAATCAACGCGGTTTATTCGCGTACGCCGCAACCTAGCGTTCTTGGATCTAGCACCGTCCGAATCGGAGATTTGTCGGCCGACGAAGAGAGAGAATTGCTGGTGGAGCTAAAAGTGCCATCTTCGGCGGTGAGGTCCCACCATGTACTATCCGTGCGATGCTGTTACACCGAATCATCCAGTCAAGAAATCATCTACGGTAAACAACACACTCTGCTCGTACCTCGTCCCAACACCGTTCGATCATCTTCCCCGTCCATCCAACGGCTGAGAAACCTCTTCATCTCAACTCGCGCCTTAGCCGAGTCACAACGGCAAACGGAGCGAAACGATCTAACCGGCGCATACCACATGCTTGTTTCAGCTCGCGCCTTAATGCAACAGTCGAATCCGGCTCCTGGTAACGAATTTATACTCAGCTTAGAAGCCGAGCTGAATGAGCTGCAACGGCGGCGCAAGGCTCAAACTCCGGCTCAGCAGCTTGGGAGAAGAGAAGTGGCGCCGGCGGTGTATACGGATGAGAAAGGTGAGCCGTTGACGCCGACATCGGCTTGGAGAGTGGCTGATAAGCTGGCTAAAGTGGCAATGATGAGAAAGTCGGTCAATAGAGTCAGCGACTTACACGGCTTTGAAGATGCAAGATTCTAATTTAAAAAAAAAAAGAAAGAGTATATTTACAATTTACACCCTTGAAGAATCGAAATTTGTCAAAAAAAGAAAAATAATTGATGTGGGTAGAGTAAGTATAATATGGACAAAGGGTACCCGACGGCATGAACCTTTTACGTTTCAGTAATCGATTGAAAGAATACAAAAGAGATTGATTGTGAAAAGCTATAGAAAGGTGGAGGGGCCTCTATGTACTTTTGTCGTTTTCTAAGTTTTTTTAATTTCGTATTATTAGTTTTGTATATTATATGAGATTATAATCTAAGATAATTGAATGTCAACCATTAATTAGATTTCAACCATATTATTTTTTCAGGGGAAAGTGAATATGGGGCTGTTACGCATCTAACCTTACATGTAAAACCCATCAAGAACTGTGGGCATCCACTTTTTTTTTTTGTCTGATTTTTTTAGGGGAGCTTAGTATATCGATTTCAAAAATGGCCGCAAAAAAAAAATTTGAAAATGACCTTCGTAAACCGCCGTACATCTAACAGTTAAAAATATATATATTCTGACTACAATATTTTTAAAAAAATAAACAATGGTTTACGAATGTCGTTTTCAAAATTTTTTTTGCGGCCACTTTTGAAATCGACATACTAAGTTCCCCTAAAAAAATCAGACAAAAAAAACTGGGTGCCCGCAGTTCGTGATTGGTTTCACATATAAGGTTAGATGCGTAACAGCCCCATATTCACTTTCCCCTTTAAAAAAATGGCTCTAGTTCAAAAT
>JAOXOA010000007.1:4818640-4829523 GCA_028566315.1 Rudbeckia hirta
TTTGGTTAACTCACCCCATGTGCCTTGCACATGAGGGTATTTTTGTCCATTCATCTTCGCATCTTCAGTTGTCACCAGAAACTGCTCAGCAAATTACTTTTCCTTCATCTCTAGAATTCTCTCTCAACCTCTCCTAAGCCGTCATCTCCCAATCTAGGCCGGTTCTTCCAAATTCATCCAAGATCCTTGTGATTTTGGTGAATGATTCCATCAATGGCACCACATACTAAGCCGATTAAACCTCCTGATCCACTTTTATCTCAAATATCGGTGGTTCCTAGCCCTTGTGAGACCGCCGCTACCCAAAACCCCTTGAAGAACATATCGCCGTTTCCACCCCTTGTTCATTGTGTGGATTCGCGGCCATCAGAAGCTCAAATTGGTGGATGCGCTCCTCATGTTTCAGCTATTAGAGATGATTCTCAACCCATAAATCTGAATCTCAACAATTTTGTCCAAGATTCTTCGGTTCTCTCTCCTGAAACTATAATTTCAGCACCTGAGCATTTGAACAATGGTGGTTCAAACAAGGGTAGCTTCGATATTGCTTCATTTAGTGCTTGGATTCAGAAATTTAAAGATGAGGCGAAATCGCAGGATGGCTTGTTCTTAGCCCCAGCCGGTAATGGCGTCTCCATCGCTACCATTGATGCCATTCACCATAAATTCCTAAATGCTCTGGCCCAAGGAACCTCGGTTAACCAACCTGGTGTATCTTCCGTCTCTTTGAAGCCGATGGTGGATACCCATCGGAATGCTAGTTCTGTAAATTCTGAAGTGCATCCGTCAAATTCTGGTAACGTTTCGCATCCCCCAATGTCTGACCCTATTGTTGATACCTGTATGCTTGATGCTTCTGTCCAGCAACTGGATGTTGAAATGACGACCAACAATCCAAGCCAGGTTAAGCGAAAATTTGATTCAGACTTATCCTCTCCTGGAATTTCTGATGAACCGGCCAAGCGGGTTGGAGTTGAGAACGAAGACTCGCAATCTGATGGATCTGCTGACCATGTTAGTCAGATTCACTCTGTTTGGGATATTCACAAAAACAGCAGAAAGACTTTCGCCGATCAAATAAAGGAAAACAACGGCATAGAAGACACCAAACTCGAGTTCAGTCCTCCGGCGGTTGAAGAGGATGGCAGGCTGGTCGTGGAACTTACCGATGATGACCTTAGGTATTCCGAGAAACTCTACTCCATGTATTTGTATGGGTACTTTCTTGGGAACTCGATGGATTATAGAACTGTTAGCTCCTGTCTCAAACGGCTGTGGAATATGTTTGAATTGGATGAAATCTCTAAAAGTACATCAGGCTTTTATTATTTCAAGTTTAAGAGCGAGCATGGGTTAAATCAGGTCCTGGAAAACGGCCCATGGCTTGTGAACAATGTCCCGATTTTGCTTAACCGGTGGGAACCTGGTTTGTGCATTGAGAAAAAAGAACCAGATGTTATTCCCCTCTGGGTAACGGCTCATAATATCCCAATGGAACTGTGGTCGGGTAGGGGTCTAAGCAAGGTGTTCAGTCCTATCGGATACCCTCAACTCATGGATAAGGTGACTAAGGAGCGGTGTATTAACAAACATGGAAAACTGGGTTATGCTAGAGTCCTTGTCGAGGTCCCGGCATCTCGTGATCTCCCAAGAGAGGTGGAAGTTAAATACCCAAAAATTAAGAATAGGCCCCGTAGAGCAACCTTGATCCCTATTTCATACCAGTGGAAACCCCTTAGGTGTGAATTTTGCAAGTTATTTGGGCACAACATTTCAAAATGTAAAGCCAAGCCGGTTGTCGTGCCCACGGTTGTCGAAACTGCTGGAAAGTCTAGTGTGGATATTGGTCAGAACGCTCCTCTTGCTCCTAAGCATGCCCAAACCAACACCACGGCTGTGGAGGATGCTGATTTTATACCTGTGAAAAAGAAGGGTCAGAGTTCTAAGGCCATTGGTGGTTCAAATCCTAAGATACAGGTTAAGGTAGGTAAGCCGAAATCCCACCCTACCCAGCGTCTAAAAAATCAGGTTAATATTAGAGACAAGCCCATTGATCCTGAAGTGCAACGGGTCAGAGCGGCTAGTGTGCAAAATGATCTGAACATTAGAAAGGCATACAATGATAGTAAGAAAAAATCCAGTGGTTTTAACTTCTCTAAAGCCTTAAATGGGGCTGGTGCGTCTACTAGTGGTAGGAAGCCATCGTCTCAGCCGGTCAGTGCCTCGCCCAAAACTGTTGAGAAGCTTCCTGTTTGTTCATTGAACCGTTTTTCAGTTCTTGATGTTGAGAATAGTGTTCGAAATTCGAAGCTCATAGGTGATCTTTACCCGCATGAAACGCTTGCCCAAGAGATGCTTGATAGGGTCTTAAAACCCTTAGAAGATGAGGTAGAGGTCCATGATTATGCCGTATCGGATGCCTTCAAGAAGCTGGTTAAGGATAGATTAAACTCTAACCGAAAATCCTTCAGTATTGAAGAACAAGGTGTATGGTCCCTTGAGGAATCAGATTATGTTTATGACCAGTGTATGGAACATGGTTTCGATCCGGAATACGTACTTGATGATGTTGGGGAAGACATGAGTGGAACTGCTCAATTTTTCGCCCAGCAGATGAAAGGTGGTCGGGACTACGATCCGGTGGTGTCAAAACCTCTGAAAAACCGTAAGTAATCATGTCAAGCCCGCTCGATTTTTTTCGGTTTGTCTGGTTCTGTGTGTCTGTTAGGTTTTTTGCTTTTGGTTGGTGGCTGATGGTTTATCAATCTACTATTTATTCGGTTTTCTGTGCATCGACTATACTGTTGCTGGGTATTATGTTCTTAGCTGCTGATATGGTTGAAGTCATTGGTTTTTCGATGGATGGCATTTTGGTAAACATTTATTTTAGCCTCCTGGAGCTGCTTGCTGTTGTGGTTGGGTATTACTGCTGCCAGGGGTATTTTAGGTATATGCTCTTAATTTTTATTTGTTGGATCTCATCCAGTTCTAAAGATGGTCGGCCTCTGTTAATTATTTTCTGGTTATGGGATGGCATTTTTATTGGGCCTATTTCCGTTTTGATCCAAGCCCACAAAAGTGTTTCGAAGTCCCATCCGGATTTTATTAGTTTGGCTACTATTTATGGGGTGGTGGGCTTCTCTCTTATTCCAAGGCCCACTATTAGTGGGTTTATTATATTGTGGGCCCTTCTCTCTTCCATACGGCGGTGGTTTTTAAGTTGGTGGGCTCTACATAGCCATTTATTATGGCCCATCTGGTTGAATCTTTTGAAGGCCCATATATGGGATTTGCTTTATGCCGATGCATAAGGCCGATATCAGCATGGGTTTTTTCTTTGGTAGCTAGTTTTGGTCTTTGGTGCTTCATCTATCCACCGTATATTTTGAAGGCCCAAGTTTGTTTGGGTTGGGTTTCTGTGTAGCGTGAATGGTTATTTCCTTAGACTAGTTTTCGGGTAGTTCTAAATATTTAGCTAACTTAGATTTTTTGGATCTTAGTTAGTTTTATATTTTGTTTTAGTTGTAGAGGTTCCCGAGGCCTGTCTCGGGGGTGTCCTCTTTTAGGAGTCCGGGGGTATGCCCCTTAAAACCTGTAACACCTTTTTGGATTTATTCTATTTGCCGGGCAAAGCCCTTTATCCAAAAAAAAAAAAAAAACCCTAAACCCTAAACCCTAAACCCTAAGGTTTTTCATTTGTGTGAATTTTTTCTCTCTCTAGACTCTCTCTCTAAAACTCTCTCTAGGCTCGGTTCCATGCAAATCACCGATTTCACCCCTAAAGTCGTTGATTTTGACTTTTTCTGTTGAATCTTCCCGTTCAAATGCAACCTTCTGCCGGTGGGGAACACCCACCGGCCTCAAATCCCTCTCCATTGTTGCAAATCCCCCTTGACAACTCTTCAAACCACCGCATAAACACTCGTTCGTCTTCTGCATCCAAGAACAAGGAGCAAAAAGGTTCCCCTGCCCTCAAATCGTCTCCTGGTGTTCAAAAATCTGCTAAATCGGAGAAGGGGAGGTCCCCCTTAGCTAACCTGCAACTCGAAGAAATCCTGAATTCGTCTGAAAATGTCAATCTGCTGGATAAAGGTGAAGAAATTTTGGCGCCAAAAATTCCCGCCAAGCTGCCTGACAACACCCCGATGGATATTGAGGGTGACTCCGACCTGAACCCTAATGTCAACCCTCTGCTTCCACCGGAACCTCTCACGTTTGATGAAGCCGTTAAATCTTTGAGCAACACGCCGATTTCAGGTACGATTCCGGTCACCCCCTCGAAATCGCCATGTATGGTTAACACGGCAAGTGTGGAAGTCCCTACCCCCATAAAATCGATCGAAATCTCTGATGAACAAATGGGTGGGGAAGAAGGGGGCTGGACGACTCAAGAAGATGAAAGCGATGGGGAGGATTTTTCAGCTTATGCTCGGGATGGTCCGGCGCCCCCATATGCCGACTACTCTGGTGCCCAAAAGCCTGATTATGCTGTGAGAAAAAACCCAGGTGAATTACCCTCCCCATATTCCTCTAGTTTAATTCCTGGTCCTAAACCCCAAACTGATCAAAGCCTGATCCCAACTGGAAAAACCACTCCAACTATCCCTAATGCTTGGCAGAACAACACTAGGGTGGGCATGACTATAGCAGATCGGATAAAACAGAGTCAACAGTCCACAAGGGTGAAAATCGCTTACTTTCCCCCTGTGATCAATGGTGAAGGAAAGAGGGTGGTGCAAATCACTCGTGAAGATCTGGTTAAGGCTGAGAAGGTATACTCTCTACACTTGTATGGCTACTTTTTAGGGACTTCTATGGATTTCAATCGAGTAAACTACTGTCTGAAACGGGATTGGAAAAACCATGGGTTGGTAGAGGTCACAAAGAGTCCCTCGGGTTATTACTATTTTAAGTTTAATAGTGAAAAAGGTCTCAATGAAGTGTTAGAGGGGGGTCCTTGGTTTGTTAATAGGATTCCTTTGTTCCTTAAGAAATGGGTTCCGGGGCTAAGACTGGGCAAGATCGAACCTGCCACCATACCTCTATGGGTAACAGCCCATGATGTTCCCATGGATTTGTGGACCGATACTGGCATCTGTAAGGTCATGAGTTACCTGGGGGAGCCCCTCATTATGGATCAAGTAACTGAAAAAAGATGTGCTGAGCAAACGGGGAAGATGGGGTTTGCTCGTATGCTTGTGGACGTAAAGGCTGAAACAGGTGTCCCAAATGCTGTTGATATATGTTACCCTGCAGGTATAGCAGCGAATGAAGTTACCACGTCCATCGCGGTGTCATACCATTGGAAACCATCGGTCTGCAAGCATTGCAAAGTGTTTGGGCATTCTTTCTTGCAATGCAAAACTCGCCCCCGTACGGATGAAGAGCTAGCTGCTGAAAACAAAACAAAAGCACAGCAAACTGGGGGTGACCAGAATAAATCTACTAATGCTGACCAGGATGATTTCACTGTTGTAACACGAAAGAACAAGGGAATGCAGGGGCAAAAAGGGAATAAGAAATCTGAAAACTCAGACGCTCAGCAGGAGGGTGTTAAGGGGCAGGGGCAGAATGTTTCAAACAGAGAGCAGGCTACTGCAGCCGGTGTTTTAAAGAACCAGCAACAAATGCCAAGTACCTCGAGTGACCTGAATGTTCAAAGGAAGATGGGCGAGCTCCATAGTGTTCACATGTCAAACCAGAATAAGTCTTTGGGGGGCACTAAACGCCCCCATACTGCGCTTAAGAGTACCATGAAGGGGGCTGTTAAAGCCTCGGGTAGCAACTCAGTATCTACCTCAAAAGGAACACCAAAACAAATTAATGCTAAGGGTCAACCTCCAAACGCCCCTAATCTTTCAACTAATCAGTTCTATGTCCTGGATGATCTGTCTGCTGATTTACTTTTGAAAGGTAAAGACGTTTCTAGCCATGCCATTGTTGACCAAGAAATGATCTCGTCTGATCCTGATCTTGTGGAACAATTCATTGATGCGTGTGAAGACCAAGTCATGGGAAGTGAGGATGATGATCTTGATTTTGGGATCTCTGATATCCAGAAAAAGATTATTACAGACAGTCTTACCCAGTTTGGTGCTGTGAGACGTGTGGATCAGGACACATGGGAGCAGGGTCAATGGGACTTTTTCAAATTCCAATGTAATGCTCTTAACTTAAACCCGGACTTTGTTATTGAAGACGTTGGTGAGGATGGCTCTCAATCTGCTCGGTTCCTTATGCAGCAAGCTAATGAGGGTCAAATTGGCAGCCACATAGGCCGAAAAAGTTCCCCCCCAAAGCTGTCTTAATGGTGCTGAAAATTACAGCCTGGAACATTAGAGGTATGTCAAATATCTCTAATCAAAATGCTCTGAAAAATCATATTGCTGAGGGAAATTTTCATGTCTGTAGTGCTCTTGAAACTCACCTTTCCAACCGAAATCTGTCTAAAGTTTGTGATAAGGTCTTTGGGCGGTGGGCTTGGGATTCTAATGCGAGTCTTTGTGATAAGGGTTGTAGGATTGTAGTGGGTTGGGATCCTTTAGTTGTTAACCTTATGATCGTTGAACGTCACCCCCAGGCCATACACTGTTTCCTTGATCCTATGAATGGCTCTACCGGTTTTTACTGTTCGTTCATTTATGCCCACCACCGCATGGTGCCGAGGCGTGCCTGCTGGGATTCGATTTTATGTCATAAGCTTGCTGTCCAGGACAACCCGTGGGTCTTGTTGGGAGATTTTAATGCTATAATTGACCCTAATGAGCGCTCTATGGGCAGTTCGCATGTGAATGACAGTATCCTTGAGGCTCGTGCTTGTTTTCTTGATGCTGAGATTGAGGATATTGGTAGGTCTGGGCTTCGTTTCACCTGGAATCAAAGCCCGGGTAAAACCACTGGTCTCCTCAAGAAACTTGACCGTGTCATGTCTAACCTGAAATTTATGGAGTCTTTCCCCTCTGCCCACGCTGTCTTCATGCCTTTTCTGCGTTCGGATCATAGCCCTGTTGCTCTGATCATTCCTGATGTTGTGAATCCAAAACCCAGACCTTTCAAATTCTCAAATTTTTTTGTTAATAACCCCAAATTTCTGCCTTTAGTCAGGAGGGTGTGGTCTGACCTTTCCCCCCGGGGAGTGGCCATGTTTAAAGTTGTTTCTAAACTCAAAGTTCTGAAAAAGGAGTTAAGGAAATTAAACCGTGAACATGGTAATGTTTTTGAAAATGTTAAAAAAACTTAAATTTGAGCTTGAAGCTATTCAAACGGAGATTGACTCCCATCCTGAGGACCCGAACCTTAGGGAGGAGGAGCTTATCTATCTTCAGGAGTATAATACTGCTGTCCGAAATGAAGAAATGTTCCTCCAACAAAAGGCAAAAGCCCTCTGGTTGAAGGAAGGTGATCAAAATTCAAAATTTTTTCATAAAGTGGTTAAAAGTAATCAAAACAGAAACCACATTCACATGGTTGAGGACCTAAATGGTATAAACTTTTCTGGTAATATGGTGGGTGAAGCGTTTGTAAAGCATTTTGAGTCTGTTCTGGGTAGATCGGTTTCCACTACCCCCATCCACAACCCTGAGTCTCTCTTCCTTAATCGTGTGTCTCCAGCCGAAGCTAATCTTATGATCCGGGAGGTTTCTGATGAGGAAATTAAAAGTGCTGTCTTTGACATCGATGATCTCAAAGCCCCGGGCCCAGATGGCTTCTCATCTAAGTTTTTTAAGGCCTCCTGGGAGATTATTCGTGCTGACTTTTGTAGTGCTATCAGGGAATTCTTCAGAAATGGCAAACTTCTCAAAGAAGTGAATGCCACTGTCATTGCCCTTGTCCCAAAAACGGATGCTCCTAGGAAAGTCTCTGATTTTAGACCCATATCCTGCTGCAATGTCATCTTAAAATGCATAAGCAAAATCATCTCGAATCGTATCAAATCTGTGCTCCCTCGTCTTGTCAATGAGAATCAAAGTGCTTTTGTCCCTGGGCGACAAATTAGTGATAATATTCTGCTCACTCAAGAGCTTCTGAGAAACTACCATCGAAACCGAATCGCTGCCAGATGTGCGCTTAAAATTGATATTCAGAAGGCGTATGATACGGTGGAATGGGAGTTTCTAAGGAATAGTCTGGGTTACTTTGGATTTCCCCAAATGATGATTGATTGGATTTTGGAGTGTGTTTCCTCTCCTTCTTTCTCTATAGCTGTCAATGGTGAGCACAAAGGCTTCTTCAAGGGCAAACGGGGTCTTCGTCAAGGTGACCCCCTCTCCCCTTACTTATTCACTTTGGTGATGGAGGTCCTTACACTCACTATTGGTCGTAATGTTCGTGCGAACCCGGCTTTCAAATTCCACTGGAGGTGTAAAGACTTGAACCTTACTCACCTCTGCTTTGCTGATGACCTTGTTCTCTTTTGTCATGGTGATCTTGAGTCTCTTAATACCCTTCTCGCTGCTATTGATGAATTCAAGTGTTACTCTAGTTTGGTGCCTAGCATTCCCAAAAGTACCATTTATTTTAGCAATGTTGATCCTGATATTCGGCTTGACATTGAGAACCAGATCCAATTTTGTGTGGGTGAGCTTCCGGTGAAGTACTTGGGTGTCCCTCTTATTTCCACAAGACTCTACCACAAAGATTGTAAACCCTTAATTGATAAAGTTAGACTTAAACTCCTTAACTGGAAGAATAAGTCTTTGTCGTTTGCTGGCCGTCTTCAGCTCATCTCGTCGGTGCTAAATTCTCTCCAAGTTTATTGGTCATCCGTTTTCATTCTTCCCGTTTCTGTGTCAAAAGAAATTGAGAAAATGATGAGAGGTTTTCTTTGGTGTCATGGAGAGCTCAAAAGGGGTAAGGCAAAAGTTAAGTGGAAGGAAGTGTGCAAACCGATGAGAAATGGTGGCCTTGGGCTCAAGCTGCTTAGAACATGGAACCAAGCCCTCATATCTAAGCACACCTGGAACATTATTGCCCGAAAGGACTCGCTTTGGGTCAAATGGGTTCATGCTTACCGGCTCAAACATGATAATTTCTGGGAATTTGAAGGTAAAACTGACACTAGCTGGAGTTGGAGGAAGATCCTTGAATACCGAAATATCCTCCGTGGCCACATCATCCATAAAATTGGAAATGGTGCATCCACGTCTGCTTGGTTTGATAACTGGCATCCCTTAGGTCCGTTATGCAACATCCTCTCTTATAGAAACATGCATGAGGGTGATCTTTCGAGGAGAAGTACGGTGGCTGACCTGGTCAATGCCAACCAAGGGTCTTGGCCTACTGAGTGGCAAAACAGGTTCCCCATGTTATACAATTCTGAAGTTGTGCATCTGGATTTGAATGGTGTGGATAGACCTGTTTGGAGAAAGAATGATGGTTCCCTCATCCCGTTTTCTGTTGGTGAGGTGTGGCGGGACATTAGAGAGGAAGGCATTCCTGTTCCGTGGTTCCGGGTTGTTTGGTTTAGCCAAAATATCCCCAGGCACGCTTTTATCCTTTGGTTAGCCTGCAAATATAAACTTCAGACTCAGGACATTACTAGTGTTTGGATGCCTGCCATAGACCTCAGGTGCTCCCTGTGTGGGACTACTAGTGATTCTCATGCCCACCTTTTCTTTGAATGTAATTTCTCCAAGGCTGTTTGGAACAATCTCAGTTCTTACACCAGATGGGGAGATGTCCCGGACCAATGGCCAACTATTCTAAATCATTTCACTAATTTGAGCGCCAATAGCTCTATCTGGAGTGTTGTGAATCGGTTAGTCCTTGCTGCTGCTGTTTACTTTGTGTGGCAGGAGAGAAACATGAGAATGCATGAAAACAGAACTCGTACCGCCTCTGATCTCACGAAGATTATCCTAGACAATGTCAGACTGAGAATCACGGGTCTCCCTTTGTATCAATCTGCTGCTACGGTTAGCATGACTCATGTATGGAGTATTAAAAACTTCCAGTGGAAACCTTCAAAAAATCCCCCTAACAACCTTCATGATGCTTAGAACACTTATTATTCTTTGGACTGTGTGGATTATCTTTAGTGGGGTTCCGGTTTGGTGGAATTATGGGTCTAGAGCTGGTTTCAGAACTGAGAGAGTTGATTTTGAGAAAAAATTCACACATTTCATGAATTGCCGGGCCAATCGTCCCCTTAGGGGGTCCACTTCCACAGGTACTCATCTCTGGGGGGAGGGGCTAATATGATGTGGGTTGGGTTGTTATTTCATGTTGTTTGTTATGGGAAGGGTTGGGGGTTTGGTTCGACTAACTTTTGTTTATGGTTTCGGGATCGAATTGTGTGGATGCACATGTGCTGGGATGCTTCTGGCGTCGCTCTCAAGTATTGTGGGGTTAATGGTTTTACTTGGATTGGTTGCCTGATGTTGCTGGGTCTTAGTCACTTCGTGAGTCCAAAGAGCTGGTTACATCAAGTTCACCTTTATATGTTAAAGCTGCTGCCCCATTGGATCGATGAGAAGGTGCTGCCGAAGGCCCATTTATGGGTAAAGAGTTTATCTAATGTGAAGAATTTGAAGACTTTGTTTGGGCTAACGGTCATAGCCCAGCAAGATAATCTGGATCGTTTTTGGGCCCTATCGTTATGGGTCTGCTGGTGCTGCTGTTTTGTTGATATTATTCTGAAGACCCATTGGATCAAGTACCTCAGTTGGGCTCCACTTTGGGCCGTGCTTGGTTCTAATGGCTGCTTGTTTGGAATGAAGACCTGGCCCAAGTTCTCTTCCGGTAGGCCAGGATGTGTCCGTGATGCAAAGAAGGCCGGGCCCATCGCTCAGATGGTGGGCTTTGGTATTTTTCATCAAGTTGGGGTTTGTTTGGAGGGTTGGGCCCCGGTTTACTGGACCCCCAGTGGTCGGTTATCCGGGTGG
>JAOXOA010000007.1:5902346-5916208 GCA_028566315.1 Rudbeckia hirta
AATAAACCACTATTTCAATATTAAAAACATTAAACAAGATCTTTTGGTACTTTTATTCCACTACACCATCTTTGGTACTCTCATCCTAAATAATGGTGGTGTAGTGGGATGAAAGTACCAAAAGATCTGAAGTAATTGTGAATATTGAAATTGTGGTTTATTATCGTGCAATATGCAAAATCTGAAATTATTTATATTCATTTTCCAATTATTTATTATAAACTCGTAGAATAACACATAAAAAATACGTAGTTGTAGCAAACTTGTATATTACTACCCGCGCTACGCTTGCGTGAACAATCATGATAGCAGAGCGTAAGTTGCCACGCTAAACAACATGATGAAAATAAGGCTCAGGTCTCCGTCATGGCTGCAACGTAAGTTGCCACGCTAAACAGCAGAGCGTCGTCATAGCCCAGATTTGTACTTTTAGCTACAATGCCCCACACTCACAAACCGAGTCACTAAAACATCCAAGTTACCAAAACATCAAACAACTTTATGCATGAGAAGTGACTACGTTTTGACCAGGAATGAAACGTTTGACCAACCCTTGGATTAGGTTATGCCTAAATGCCCTTCTGAGTTCAGCATGACATTACATGAACTTAATTCACTTCTTGTAAAACCTCCATTAACATACATGAACATAGTCAATCAATATCATCGATCGACTCGACAACGAAGAACAATAGAAATCGTAGATCGATCTCAAACTTTTTAGAGATCAACATCAAAGAAACAACTAACTGAACTTCTTCTGAAAACCTCCATTAGCATACATGAACATCATCAGCCAACAACATCGATCAACATCACTGATCAACATCATCCATCGCCTCGACAATGAAGAACAATAGAAATCGTAGTTCAATCTTAAACATTTTAAGAAATCAACCTCAAAGAAACAATATCGAAGATCAAATATCAACAGCTTACATACATGCAGATTCAAGCTAAGGCCCATATTGACGTTTTGCCAACATCATAACCTTTCTTACCATCGAAACCGTCTTAGATGAGAAGATTCTCATCATCATCGACTTAGCAAAACCTACAAACCCAAAAGTCAGAATAAAAAATCAATGCAAACTTTCAAATTAGATCTGAGATCAGAACTGCTACCACCACACTATCGTCACCTAGGGTTTAGATTACGAACCCGAAAACGATGATGGGTGGCTCACGACCGTTCATCGCAAACATTAGCCTCGCTCGTTGCCACCTAAGATAGCCGATAACGCCACTGGCAACAACGATGACGAAGGCCATTTTAGAGATAAAACCACCACGGGCAATTTCAGAGAGAGAAACAACCATCGATGCAAATTGGGGGAATGAAAGGCTTCCACCATTTACTGATATAGATTCATTATGTATAGGGGAAGATGAGGTGTAAATAGCTCCAACAAAATGTATAAATAGCTACAGTGTTCCTCCCCACATAACAAAAGTGACTGACGTCATTAAGAAGATTAGGTGAAAATTTTATTGGGAGGGGTCATTCTACCCAAACAAAATCATTTGGGTAGAATGGAACAAACTTGTAAACTTATCAACATAGCTCTATTTGGGAAGTAGTGGTGGAGATGGAAACCTGAATCTAATATTGCGTTGCAGCGGCATCAATAGTACTGACAGTTAATATAAAAACCTAATAAGATCATGTTTTACTTAGATTTAAAAACATAAAAACAAATAACCTAATAAGATCGTATTTTATGTAGATTAAAAAAACATAAAAACAAATGCGTACGATATCATAAAGTACATTACTTTGTACAACAAGCACGGACGTTGATATTATTCGAAACTAAAAATAGTGTCTTTAAAGTAAAAATGCAATGATGAATAGAAGTATAAATGAAAATTGTATTAAATGACAACAAATATATTGATCTGTAGATGCTGTGAAACTACTTACCTTTGATTTTATTATATGGATTAGTATTTAATTTATTATCTTTTTCAGTTTTTGATAAAATCAGATTCAACTAAATCACATGGGAGACTTGAGTCATCTTATTTCAATGAAAACTTTTAAATGCTCTAATGACATATATATTAACTATTTTTATATACCTATTGCAAAGACAACTTCGTAATTCGTGTTGATCTTAAGAAATTTTTTGTGAGACAATTGTGACACATTTAAGGCTATAATAACCGGGTAAAATCATAGTTTTGTAGTGGTTTGAAAGGCAACATTTTTTATAACGACCAATATATATCAAAAAACGCAAAAAGCTAGCAGAAGCTAGCATACAATAGAAGAATTACAAGGAGAAAGAGTTCCAAGACTCTCAAGAAACATTAGATAACTTATTACTACGGTTTGTGATCCAAAGGAAACTTTGATTTTTGATATCTTGAAAGATGAAATTGGCCGATTGATGAACGTTTTGAAAATTCTTTTTGTTTCTAGCTTTCCAAATGCACCACGTCGTCACTTGAGCAATCGCTTGAAATAATTTTTTTGATCTACCAACATGACGATTAATGAGAGCTTCAAGGCTTTCCCAACTAGAGATTTGGACTGTGAAAGAGTTAGCCAAACACCATTGAGCGACAAGGGACCAAACCGTGTTAACCAACCCGCATTTGAATAAAATGTGAGGTCCGTCTTCATGATAGATGTTGCAAGAGGAGCAAAGGTCATTGATAATCATCACACCCCTTTTGATAAGTTCCGTCTTTGAGCCTATCTTTCCGACTCTAGCTTGCTAATTAAAGAAGTTGACTTTTAAAGGAACCCAATTGTTCCATTTGAAGTCTCCATGAAGCATGATGGATTCATCTCGACTTTGAAACATGGCTTTGAGGATTTTTGTTTCGTATGCACCGTCTCTTAATTCTTTCCATTTCCATACCGTGTTTGAAGATGAAAGGTTGAAAGCTTGAATGCGATGTACACAATCCTGCAGATCCTTTATTTCAACATCCAAAGAAGGCGATGTGGACCAAGTCCACTCAATAACCATTTGATCATTTGAATCCAACTTGACTTTATCCATGATCGAACAAAATTTTTCTTTCTCCGATCTATAAATGCTTGGAAACAAAAGAGAAAAAGGCTCTTGCGAAGCCCATGAGTCATGCCAAAAACTAACCCCCCTCCCATTCCCCGAACAAGCAAGAAAACAATTTCTGAGAGAGATATTTTTTGGAGCTAAAAAGTTTTCAATTTTAGTGATACCTCGCCAAGTGGTTCCAATTTTTTGGTTAATTGGAAGGAAGGTTTTCGTGGACCGTTTGAGATGAATCGCCGAGAGCACCTTAACCCATAAAGCATCCGGTTCCGATTTGAACCTCCACCACCATTTACCCAGAAGAGCCACATTTGCATTTTGCAACGAACCTACTCCAAGACCGCCGTACGTTTTGTTGGTAGTGATTCTACACCATGCTACCCACTTGATGCGATTATTTTTTGAATTTCCTCCCCATTGAAAGTTTAAACGCATGCTCTCTAGTTTTTTCAAAATTCCGGCCGGACATTTAAAGATCGAAAAGTAGTATAGGGGAAGGGCCGATAAAAACAGATTTTATCAAGGTGAGACGCCCTCCGAATGATAAAGTTTTTGCTTTCCAACCTGACATACGTTCTTCGAATTTCTGAATTACTTTGGACCATGAGTTTATGCGGTTCATGTTTCGCCCAACCGGTATGCCTAGGTGCGTGAAAGGCAATTCGCCAACATTAAAACCCATAGAGTCAGCGAGCAATTGAACTTCATCACAAGATGCATTAAAACCAATGATACTCGATTTGTGCTTGTTGACAGAAAGACCAGTGGCTAAATTGAAACAAGTTAGGAGCCTTCTCAAGTTCAAGCAATTGGATATGGATCCTTCACCAACTATTAACACGTCGTCCGCGTATAAAAAGTGAGTGAGTTCAAGATCTTCAATCGGTAACTTGATGCCTTTAAACAAGCCGAGGGACTTAGCATCTTGCAAAGAGGTTGAGAGGGCTTCCATGGCAATGATAAACAGGAAGAGGGCAAGTGGATCACCTTGTCTAACGCCTCTATAGTGATTGAATTCAGCCGTGGGCGACCCATTTACAAGAATCGAAGAACGAGACGAACCAAGGCAAGATTTAATCCACGACCGCCATTTTGGAGGAAATTGCATTTGTTCTAAGACATCATCCAAAAACTTCCAACTAATGGAATCGAATGCTTTGCTGAAGTCTATCTTTGCAAAGAAGACCTTTTTTTTGAATGCTTCAACCACGACACTACCTCGTTTAAAATCATCGGACCGTCGAAGATGTGTCTACCCTCAACGTAGGCCGTTTGTTGCTCACCGATTAGACTTGGAAGAACCTTTTTTAGACGATTTGACAACACTTTTGAGATAACCTTGTATAGACAGCCGATTAAACAAATCGGTCTGTAGTCGTTCGGGTCATTTGGGTCTTTGGTCTTCGGTATCAAGGCAATGAAGCTGCTGTTACACCCGTTGCTAATCGAACCGAAGTGATGAAAGTGATTCAATATTTGAAAAAAATCGGCTTTTAGATGTTCCCAGAATTTTTTAATGAACGAAAAGTTGAATCCATCGGGTCCAGGAGCTTTGTCGAGTGACAATCCCAAACAGCGTTCTTAACTTCAAGCAAACTAAATGGAGCAATTAGACTTGAGGCTTGATCTTCTGACAACCGATTGAAAGATGCGGACCTGTATGAAGGTCTTTGAGCACATGGTTCCTTAAATTTGTCTTCAAAGTGCTTACAAAAAATGTTTTTGACAATTTCCGGATCGGTTTCCCATTTATTTCTGAACCACAGGCCATTGATAGGGTTGTTTGCGGCATGAGCGTTTATTGTACCATGAAAAAAGGAGGTGTTTTCATCCCCTTCGACACTCCACTTGATTCGGCTCTTTTGTTTCAGATCCTTTTTCCTTTGAGTTTCCACGAATTCCACCTTTTGTTTAAGCACCAACCTTTTTTCGATGTCTGAACCTGATAATGCAGATGATTCGGCTCTTTCCTCAATCACTTTTAGTTCATTCTTCCAAGCATCAAGATCCTGTGATTTGTTTTTGTGATTTTCCAACCTCCATTTTTTAATAATATCTTTGATGAATCTAAGTTTGAGTGCAAGATGTTTGTCAGGCTGAACATGAAAGCGATGAGCACTCGACAACGAGTTTACAACGATTTGATCAAAACCCTCTTCTTTAAACCACGAGTTGAAGAATCTGAAAGGAGTTGCGCCATAGTCGAGATTGTGAACGTTAAGAATGATGGGAGCGTGATCCGGGATGCCCCTCGGTAGAATTTGTGCATTTGAAGAGGGCCAATTCAATAGAAAATCTTGAGACACAAGAAATCTATCCAGTTTGCTAAATTTGAAACCCGAAGTGGACATATAGGTGAAGTGTCCATTCCCCAAAGGTAGATCTATTAGTCCTGTGTTACTGATGAACTCATTGAAGTCACGAGCAACGATGACGTTGAAAGCCGAATTCTTTCTCTCCTCGGGACTTCTAACCGCGTTAAAATCACCTGTTAGAATCCATGGGATCGAGTGATTATAAACAATCCCAGAGATTTCTTCCCACAGTTGCCTTTTTTGGTGCTCAAGCTTAGGACCGTAGATGTTGAAAATCCCGATGGTTTTGTTGAAACCCTTCAAATTTCCTATGGTGCAAATGAAGTTTTGGTTGAGAATATGTGATGTTAGAACAAAAAAAGATGGATCCCAACAAGAGAGGATCCCGCCCGATCTACCATTAGCATCAACAGTCAAGTGAGAGTATGTAGATTTACCCCAAAGCTTCCGAACGTTTATGTTTTCCGATGATTCGAATTGTGTTTCTTGGATGGCTATGAATTGGACATGCTTTTCTTTTCTTAATTTTCTGACCCAATCTAGTTTAGAGTCGTCTCCGACTCCCCGTATATTTAAGGAAAGAGTATTCATTGGGAACCATTGTAACTTAAACCGAGTCCCTTAACAAGCTCTTTTAACTGTTCCTTATGATGGGTGAGATCATAGCCCAGTCGCGAACCCACTTCTGCAGTGGCGGTGGTTTCCAAGTCCAAATCCTTCAATTCATCGTCATCCATCTTTTGGTTATCGTCCTGAGATTCATCATAGTCCGACTCCTCCTGTCGTGATGAAGGCTCTTCATGATTGTTACGGTTCTCTTTCTTTTTTCTGATCTTTTCTATCAAAATTGCTTTCTTTTTCATTTTGTGAAGTGCTTTTTCAAAGTCAGAGAGCAGCCGAAACCGCCTTTTCAGATTCCAGATTGTGACTTTTTGAATTCTGGTTTTGAAGATGAGCATTCACCGGTGATTTTTCCGGGCTCTTTTCCGGTGCCATATCGACCTTTGGTTCCGGCGGTCGACTATGTAACCTGTCCGGAATTTTGTTGTTTTGGCGAGAATGCCACGAAGTGTTACTTACGAAATCTGGAGTCCAGTTGAGATTGATTTCCGATAGTCCGATTTGAAGAACAGACCCTTCATCTTTGACGTAGATTTGGGAGGAGATGACCAAGGGGTACTTGGTGAGAACAGCGAGTCTTAGTGATGCAAGATTAATGATGTTTCCGGGATTTTCAGTCCGATGAAGAATTGTGCCATATGACTTCATAATTTTCACCAGGTTTTCTTCAGTCCATAGGTTAAAAGGTAAACCTTTTATGTCTATCCAAGCAATCCTTTCACTAGGTAAGACTTGTTCTTCCCAAATCTCAGCCGATGAGAACCAATTGGCGTATGACTCTTTGCGATGTTTCATGAAATCCGAGGCCAGAGCAGTGGCGTTTAACAGAAGCAGAACATGCAAGCCTCCGATATATTTGATATCGTTCCATTGGATTTTTTCCTCCAAGAGAAAAATCTGCAGTTTTGAAAGAGAATGGAAATCTTTGACTTTAAGAATAATAGACATACCTTTCCAAGCTTCTGCCAAAGGGTTTTTATGAATCGGGATCGGGTTTTCAGCAAGATTGAGGGCATCGCGGTAGGATGAATGGATGCGAGGGGCTGGGGGTTTGGGGTTTAGAAGGTTATTAGAAGTGTGTGTAGGTCTGGGTGGTGGTTGTGAAGGCTTCGGTTTAGGATATGAAACATGGTGAGTTGAATGGTCATCTTCATGGTATAGGATAGGGTTTTTTTCACGATCAAATCTTGCAAGGGTAACCGAAAGGACAGCGTTCTTCCATCTGACATTGTTGAGTCTGCTTTCCATGGTTTTGGGATGTCTAATACCAGCGAAACGAACGAAACCGAACGAGGTGTTTGAATTCTTTTTTCTGACGATGAAAGCTTCTTGGATTTTTCCATATAACCTGAAGATGTCCCAGAGTTCTTTGTTTGAACAGTCGCTGGGGATGTTCGAAACATGAAAGGAGGTGAGGGAAGGGTTGTGGAGGGGCCACGGTTTGGGAGGGGGTGGGGGTTTAAACCGATTATTCCGATTAACTTTGATCCAGCCTTCATCTTCTTCCTTCTCTGCCCTGGTTGAATGGTGATGCTGATGAACAGAATGGTGTAAGGTGCTTCCGGCGTAATCCTTGGCGGTCCAGCGAGCTCCTTCTCTGACTCTCTCTCTAACTTTCTCTCTCACACAGTCTCTCCCGCTCTCTCTCATATTTTGAATACGTAATTTTTTTTTTAATGATTATAATCAAAACACTTAAATCTTAAATATAACTTTTAAATCCTAAAGCATTAGAAAGCATTCTCAAACAATCAACATGTTTTTAATGTATTTGCTTTTGACACTTTTAGGGTGCTTGTTCAGCTATTTCTTTTTTAAAAAGGGTCAAACAGGTCATGAAGCTATTGTTCGATACCCAAGCATCATAATTTTGTTTTTAGTAAATTTTTTAATGAAAAACTTTAATTCGATACAACAAGTAGACAGATAACAAACTGCGCTGCCACCCATTTCTGGATAACAAAACTAACTCGGCCAAAGACAAAGTTTTGGACCTTAGCGGTTGAAATTTTGAAATTAACGACTTTTTTGCACCTGTTTCTAAAACCCCTCAGCCTCATGGACTAATACACCAAAGGTTTCAAATCTGGCTACACAACTTACTGTCCGTCTATCTGTAATTATTTGTAAATGATCTCTTTGTTAATACACCCGGAAGGTCTTAATCTATCAATGTGGGATGATGCTCCTTCAATACACTCCCATACGTGTAATCAGGTCTATCAACAGCGGTACACGTGGCCTTAACCGAGGCTGGCTCTGATACCATGTTATAAGCTCATGAGGTTCCATTCTAAAACAAATTGATGATAAAGGGAATAGCTCAAAAATCTTAATCTATCGATATAAGAAGGGGCTCCTTCAATAATTCTCTTCCACTAATTAAACCAAAACAAACAAGTGAATATAAGCTATAAGGATAAGGATATTATGAGTATTAAAATGTTAATTATGAGTATTAAAATGTTAATAAAAGTGTTCTTTTTAGACAAATTCCTTTCGAATAAATCAAAAAATGCTGCTTATTGTATTATTTTTGTGATTGGTGCAAAAAAAAAAAAAAATGGACCACGAGAAATTTGGGAAGTTGGGTGTTATCAGGTACGACGGGGTGCACAAACAAGGATAACGTCATCTTCGTGTCGGGCCACATATCTTAATTTCTGAAATAAGTTAAAACCTGGACCATATGTTTTTTTCCTTCTCCTAAAATAGCCTGGTGTTTCCTTTTATATCACTTATATTAGTTAAAGACTTAAAAGCATCTCTAGTCACACCATGTAGTTTTAGATATCCTTCAATACTACTAAAGGAGTCTATCCGCTTACCTCATAATGGTGACGTGTCAACAAACCAAGCATGCCACATAGGTAAGTTTTCCTAATTATGATGTCATATTTGATTAATTTGATTTCCTTTGTAAATACTCATGAAATAGGCGGGATGTGGGGTGGGCTTCAAATTTTGAACTAAACCTAAAAACTTATCTGGCACACACTTCCTTCCTCTCACTCAACAAAACGTCGCCTTCTCTCTGCCGATTCATTCCTCTCAAACCAATCAACCTTCCATTTCCTACCGCGCTTCTGGAAGACGATTTGATGCCCTCTCTATGGCGATACAACACAACAACACGATTTGCAGCGGGAGTTTGAACACGATTTGAAGCAGGTTCGATTCAAAAAGAAACCCTAAATCTCCAGAAATTCACGATTTTTGGGATTTTTCTGCAATCATTCTTCCATTCGGTTTGAAGCAGGTTCGTTTTTGGTCCATTGCGTGTTCCTGTTTTGTTGTTGAAGAAACCCTAAATGACCATAAACTCACGATTTCTGGAATTTTTCTGCAATCAGTCTTCCATTCGGTTGGAAGCAGGTTATTTTTTGGTCCATTGCATGTTCCTCTTTTGTTGTTGAAGAAACCCTAAATGTCCATAAATTCCCGAATTTTGAAAATTTTCTGCATCAGTCTTCCACTAGGTTGGAAGCCGGTTCGTTTTTGCTCCGATTTTTGGAATTTTTCTGCAATCGGTATTCCAAACGGTTGAAACCAGGTTCGTTTTGTGTCCACTACGTTTTCCTGTTTTGTTGATGAAGAAACCCTAAATGTAACTTATGTGGTGGAGGTTTGGGATCTGTTAATCAACAGGAGGTAACTTATGTTTACCTGAAGTGGTTTGTTCATGTGTTTATTCATTTTCAGGTATTAGTCTCTTTGAGCAGGTATTTGGAGTATACTATGAAATTGTGTTTTCCTTTTTTTTTTTGAATGCTTGATTCTTTTATATCATTTCGTATGATCATTTGCTTTTACAAGCAATGTATGTCTGTTAGCTAACAATTTATGTTCCTGCATATGATTAGCTGCGGAAGTTGCAATTTGATTTGTCATCTTTTCATTGTAAGAACGTAAGTATCACCTTATCAAATGTTTTACTTGCTTCATGTATATTGGGAGAAGTTGTTGTTTCATCAAAGGGCCTTTAGAAGTTGTATTACCAACCAAAAATTTAGTTTGATTTGTCATCTTTTCTCACCCGTTTGCTTCCTTGATGTATGTTTTACCTTTTTTTCTTACAGTAACTTTTTGAAGGTAAGTTGGATTGATTGATTATTTAGGTAACCGTTTGCCACAAGTTTGTTCTCAAAGCGATGATTGATCAGTACCCATTGTGTTGGCCTTAAAACATTTTAAATTACCTTTCTTGTCTACTGATTTGTTGTTATCATTGAACCATGTAAATCGTCTTTTGTCTACTTTTTGTAGGATGTCAAACGCAGGCCCGTCGACGTCTTCTTCTCTGCAGATGCCCCCGGTAATATATATGTATTGTTATTCAATTGTTGTTTTCAGTCATTTTTCTTTCCAGTACGTTGTTATCCGTGTTTGGTTCCCCCTCATTCTTTGACTTTTTCCGTGTTCGAAAATTAGGAGCATAACAACTTTAATATTTTGTATGACAGATTTTGTACGAAATCCTTGTCAGTGTTCAACCCCATGATATTGGGTTGTATGATGGATTGGTAAGTATTTTCATATTTTTGCTTTTTATGTTTGTGGCCTCTCTGATTATCTTTCTCTTTTAACTTAATTAACATAGGAAATGAGCCCTTCTTTCAAGCAGCAGTTGGTACGCAGACCCAACCAGATTTCTTTATTTGATTCTAAGGAAAGAGAGTTTCCTGTGTCGGTCCGAAACTCAGGGTCTGGGAAGATTCTACTACGCGGGTTTAACTGGAGATGTTTTGTGAAGTTGAATATCATCACGGACACTAGAATATCAACTCTATGCTTCCGCCTAACAGCTGAAAACACTTTTCATGTCTCATGTTTTGATGATGATGGTGTAGAATTTGTAGAAGATAGACAGGGACTTGGGTACATGAAAGGGTTCCTCTCATTGGCTACATTTGCGTCTGCTCATCAAGAGGTTTGCAATTGTTGATTACTTAATGTACAATTATTTAGTTTTAAAATACTAATGAATATCATTTTCAGTTTTTCCCCCCTCCTTTATTGGCTGATTTGAACCGACCTTCTGAACGGAGGAACCCTGATCTCAAGGCAACCCTACTGGGCCCAAAACAAGATGCTGAGGTTGATGTGATTTATTCTCGAGAAGACTCTGAAAATAATGTTCGAGGGAGATATTATGCAGTTGGTTTTCACGGCTCAAATTGGTCATCTTTTGTCTCAGTCAATGGTATTCAACCCAATTATTGCATGTTGGTGACGAATCGCAGAAATGGTAAATTTAGTGTCGAGGTTTTTAACCCGTCTGGCATTGGTCTGCGGTTTAAAGAATTTAGTAAGTAATTCTTATTATTAACTTTCTATTATCTTTGATCCATATTAAATACATTTTAACCAATTATTTTACATTCTTTAGCTCCTTGCACCATGCAAAACTATCTCGAAGGGTTTTCTTCTGATGAAGATGAGGACGATGATGATCAGTTTCATCAATGTAGGCTCGCCAGCCACGATCATCGACCCAACATTCCGTCTTTCATCACAAAAACCAGCGACAGAATGATAACACATCACCTTATGGTAATGTTTTAATTGTTTATCGATATACTATGTACTGTGGTTAACCTCTGGTGAATTGTTTCTTGACCTCATAATGCATTTTATTTAAAACTTATTTTAAATTTTTAATATGTCAAATTTATGGTTTTTGACATATTAACTTTTTCATATGTTCTCAGAATCTGCCATCCCAACTTGTCAATGATCATCAACTCCACACCTTTAACGTCGCATACTTGCTTTTTGGTCAATTAAAGTTTGAGGCAGAGGTTATCATCCAACAAGATCGTAGACGTCCACCACCTCCATATCATGTCGTGGTAAAGTGTGATTGGGATCGGGTTTTGCGCCGAACAGGGATCGAGGTCGGTGAGTTGATGAGGGTAGAGGTTGATGAGCGTGCTTCTGAAAGACGGGGGGTGTTGCTGCTTCGCATATGTTAGTTTTAGGGCCGAACAGTTGTGGTAGAAAGTTGAATGTCTTTAGGTATTTTTTTGTTTGGTGAACAACTATCTATTTAGGACAAGAATTTTCAGTCCTTTTGGCTTTTGCTGATGTCATTTAGACAGCTTCATTGTACCTTTTAATTTGCTAACATGAAGATGCTTGAACCGTGCTATTTTCGACGTCCTTTTTTTTGGGGGGGGGGGTGTTGGTGCTCTGTTACTGTTATAGGCAGGCTAATGGGTGGCACAACATGGAACATGAAGTCTGTGAAAACAACTTACTCTCAAGTTGTACAGGTTATTACCTTTTCTTTTTACAGGTTACATTTTCTTTGCTTCCATTTGAATTCATTAATTTTGTTGTTTGCAGGTTATGGATATGGAACATGACCTTCAACCACAATTATCTCAACGGGCTGAGAAGTGGAAGCGTTCAATGACTCAAAGGACTAAGAGCAACTTTGTGTTTGCCAGTCCAGCAAGAACTGCTGAAACCCTTTTCAAGTATGTTCATTTTTTTAATTTCTGTTAAATATTTTGTTGTAAGTTTGTATATCAAGATATCTTTACCGCTGATTTCGGATGGGATTTTAGTTTGGTTTTTTCTTAACTTTTCTCATAGATATGTTGCCAAAAATGCATGAATTCAATGTCCCACAAAAAAATATTTAACAAACAGCCCCTGTATACATGAGGCGCACGCCTCACAGGGGCTTCAATGAAAATTTACACAAGAAATGCGCGTGACCTGTGCCTTTCAACTGTTTTTGGCTATAATGGATTTAACATAAACATACTTCGATCACAATAAATAATTTTTTATAAAGTCCCGCGTTGTTAATGCAGCCCATAGGTTGCTTCTTATTTGCAGGTTACCTATTTCATGTATAATCGTCTATTGTCAACTCCAGACTCAGCCATTAGCGATTGCTTGGGACCTGGTATGTAGTTGATTTCCTGTTACCGATTTTGATTCATATGTAGGTCAATTTTTTTTGTTTAATTTAACAATGGGTTATGAATAGTTTATGTTCATATTCTCTTTTGTAGCTTGTGTCGTGACTATGAAGGATTGCCATTTTCATGTCAACAGGTAACATGATTCAAACACCGTTATGGACCTTTGTTAAAAATGCAACTTTATTAGTTTTAATCATGCTTTGTGAATTGCCAGAGGAAAATGGTCTTGCTTACCTGGTAAATTTATTGAATCCATTTATTTATGAATGTTATTATACGGGTTGTGTTTTATCTTTACTTGGTCTTTTGGGTTTAATTGAAAGTTATAACTTAAAAGGGAAGTGGATCAAATAACTTAAAGAGGTTGAAATTTGTTTGAAGTGTGTTCAAATGCACAAAATCTCTTAAGTCACTTTATTTATAAGATAAATTTTGTACTAATATGGCTTCTGAATCATATTTAGCAGAATGTTTCATTATTAAATTCAAAAGAATTTTTTTAAAATTGTTTTGTGGTTAAGTATAAACTGATTGTTTTAAATTCAGTAGAATGTTCAATTGATGGTTTTATGATGAAAACATAAAACTTAAAATGGATTATGATAAAAGGATGATTTATTACATTTTTATTTGGTAGTATTGGCTTTTCCAATGATTGGTTATAATTAATTTTTGGAATATGAAAAACCATGTTTGTTTATTTGCAGTTTTCTCAGTACCAATACAAACTAATCCTACATTTACAACAAACAATTACTAAAACAATACAAACTAATCCTACATTTACAACATACAAATACTTTAAACTTATTAATTTTTTTAATAAAGGCCCGCGTTTTCACGCGGGTTTAATACTAGTTTACCCAATAAAAAAGCAAAATTAAATCAACAAACCATTGATTCTTACCGTCCAAGCATTTCAGAACAGCAAAGACGGAGGCGACGGCGGTGCCGAGACT
>JAOXOA010000008.1:812012-824481 GCA_028566315.1 Rudbeckia hirta
ATATAACATCTTGCAACAAAAACATACAAAACAATGAAAAATAAACAAAAAGTAAAACAACAAAACTTGAGTGTTCAATTTAAAAAAACCAAAACATTTCTATTAATGTGTTGTTCAAATAATATATAGTATAATATGTAACAACAATAATTTTATTTGGGTAATTCTTTGTTAAAACTTAATTAAGTTAATAAAAGAATAAGACTGGTTAACATTTAATCTAAACTCGAGGGTACATTTTGAACAAAGATATTAGTCTAGGGGGTCATAATTGAAATATGATATATTCTCAAAATTCCAATCCATTTGCCGATTATCATCAGATCCCATTCTTATCGGCCCACGAATTACTCAACAGAGTTACGATTCTTGAGGATTCAAAAACAAGATCAAACCGTTCCTATATCTGCTTAAATAGAGATCGACCGATTCTATCTTGTTTCCGTAATCGAACCCACTTGGTGCTCTGCTTCCTCTACCTCCGGCGGCCGCCGTGTTCTTACGCCGCCATCGTTCCACCCCTTACCGTCTGCAACCACCACCGGCATCCCACCACGAACCATTTGATCACCGTCTTCCGCCCCTGTTGCACTGTGGTTCACCTAAAACCTACAAGAACCCACAACAAGCTATCCTTCTCTATTGATCACAACCACCACAAGTCTGACGAACACTGGTTCTCGCACCACCGTTTGCTGTCGCTTCAACTGCAGAGGGAACCAACCACCTCGTGGCTATCATGTACCACCCGAAGCATGCAACGAATCGTGTCGTCTTGAATCTACATTAAGGTATAAGTTGACTTCCGTTTTGGTTCAGTTTGGACTCCGTTGTGTATAGATTTTTCCGCACTGGGTTGGTCATGGGTTGGGTAATTGCTTGTTTTCCGGTGACGGGTCGGACCTAGGTGGGTTTTACATTCTCCGGCGATCGAAACATGAGGCTTGTTGGTTTAATCGGGTTCATTTACGGGTCACGGGTTGACATGTTAGTCGGGTTTATTTACGAGTTACCGGTTCAAGTTAAACGGGTCAGTGGGTTACGGTTCGGATACGCAGAAATGGGTTATCCATGGTTTAGTTGCTTTGACCGGTTTATTTAGAAGAAGCCGTTAGATAAGAACGTTGGAGACTTGGTAGTTTATTCTACCGAGTTATGTGGAGATCGTCAAGGGAGATCATGGACGGCAGTTTCATGTGTGAATTTGTTATAAATAGGATAGTTTATTCATTTTCTTGTAACCTTTTTTTTTCACTATTATCGAATACAGAAGCTCCTTCAATTTCATTTCACATTTCATACATAATCTTGTGTGTGAGTGAGTTAGAGTGTGTAGTGAGTGGGGTCTGAACCAACATTGTTTAGTAGTGAACGAAAATGGTCTAATTTACGCCTTCTAAAATGTATCCACACATCCCTTCCACGGCCCGTAACGGAATAATGCAGCCGTGACGGGCAGTATTTCGGTGAGACCTGCCTGAAAAATCAGGAGGTGGGCCCATTTTGAGACCGTTACGGGTCAATACGCCCGTTACGGCATATTGACCCGTTCCGCGCCGTGACGGGTGAGGGTGTGTGTCTTTAACAACGGGGGTGTATCTTTAGCAGGAGACTACATGAAACCTGTTGTTCAAGCGCAAATATTTGAGCTACACAGCCATGCATAGGATCCTGCATTCGAGCCAACGCTTCATAACATAAACTGATAGCCGCTTCACTTCTGCTTTGCAGCGGGATTTTTGTTAACATTTTGGAGACCTTGCTTGCACCGAAAACCTTGTGAACGGCTGCAAAGTGACTGGCTCCATCTGTATAACAGAAGTATGGACTAAAAATACATTTACTTGTGCACTTTCTTCTCAAAAACTTGCATGCACCACATGAAGATGTAGAACCACCTGACCTTATCATTTTTCTTGATTTTTTTTTCTAAGCAATTGATGGTTATTATCCAATAAATATAGAGATTAGGGATGTCATGATTAATATCCACCTGAAAAAGGTGGTTTGCCATTTTGATTACTTGTGGACAATGCAGTGTAACATCAACTTAAAAGTATATTATTTTACTAATCACTTTGGCCGGTTCTTTCCTAATTTGTGCGTTAAAGCAAGTTAAAAGGTGCTTTTTTCCTTTTTAAAACATTCATAAGGTATTTAACGAGGGCCCAGTATTTCTGTTGATGAGTTAAATTATAAACAATAATTACTAGATATATTTTTCAACTTAATTTTTTATAACCAAGCCAATTTTATTCCATTAAAATGCCTCACCTTAGCAAGATGCTAAAGAGTAGATAAACAGAATATCTATTGGCCCTACGGATCTTGAATTCTTAAAATTGATAACAGTATGCAGTAATTTTGTCTGCAAAATTACATTGATTGCATTAACTAAATTCGGTTACACCTATTCGGCTTATATAGCCGCCGGTGGCACCCTTTCACGAAGGGATGCGTTGGTTCATCGCACCGGTGGTTACAACCTTTGTTCATGACACGTTTGACCCTTGTACTATTACATAATTACAAATTGACTCTAAACTAAACTTTAACTAATTGACATAATGGTCCCTTGCGTTTCTTCGGGCTTCGAATGTCGGGATTAAACCATCATACTGGAACTCATAGTGCAAACCTGAATAATTGAGTTTTCATCATATGCATAGAACAACCCAGCAGATGCATCAATGGATAAACCAATGATCCCCTTTGATGCAGACTCAAAACATATCAAACGAAAACATATCAAAGGAAACAAAATCGAGCTACTCAAAACTATAAATCAAACAAATCACACCGACCTCATCTTCTTCGTCATACTCCTATTTCTCATCGGTGACAACCATGAATCAGAAGACAGAGAAATAGAGAGAGACAGAGGGAGAGAGAAAGAAAGAGAGAGACAAAGAAAGAGAGAGGAGATTGGCGGTGGTAAAATTGAAATATCCATTGCAAAGGAGCTGGTGGCGATGGTTTTGGGTAGAAAAAATTACAAACACAAAAGCATAAGAACTTCCAAAATTTCTTTCGATTTTAAACCCTAAAAACGCCTAAAATCACACATAAAGTTACCTACCTTTAAGATTCCAGGGTTGAAGACACAGCAGGATTGAAGAGGAACACGAACTCTATCTCCTTCAAACCCTAGATTCATGAAGATCGATCCCCCTTTGAGTTTGCTCCTTGTTAAATCAGATGGATAACTAGGGATCTGACCATTTGATGGGCGTGTATGAAGATCTGCGTGCTTTTATTTATGACACGCATTTGGTTTGCATAATTGTGTCAAAATGAAGGTATGACAAGGAAAAAATGTATGTCATCAAAAATTAACTAAATTCTAAAAAATGACATCAGTTTCATGACACGCGTAAAAACGCCTCATAAGGATGACATTATTTTGATGACACACATAAAAGAGCGTCATAAAATTATGGTGTGTCATAAATCGCATGTCATTAGATGTATTTTTTCTTGTAGTGGATTCCCATTAGTAACCTATCATAACAGTTACGACTACCACCTCATCGGTAGCTGTACTCTCTGAATTCAGTAGAACCACCTCATCGGTTCTTACTCTAATTAACATAATAAAAATTTATAAACATTTGTCTTTTAAAAGAGCGGCACATTCCGTTTTATAAAAATTTAGCCAGAGTGAACTCACCTTATGTGTATCTACAGCACACGTATGAAAAACCTCTATTTAGACAGAGTCCTAGTCTTGTCCCAGTTAAAATCCGTTGTTTCAGTTGAACGTAATCTTAGCTTAATTGTAATCGAATCCCATTCAAAGCTTAAGCTGAGTCTGCTTAATTTAGAATATTTCCTCAGAATCACGCGGATTCTTTATATCTTTAAAAATTATCCTCTGTGGGAAGTGGACGTAGTACATGTTTGCCTCCGGAGAACCGCTACTAAGCCTGTCCCACGAAAGAGAACCGAGTTTAGAAGAGATTCTTAGGACCCTCTTGTCTAGACAGAGAAGGACAATGTACAAGCGATTTCCTTCACAGGTTTACACGTATAACGACCCATAATGCCTGGATAATAATTTTGAATAAAATATAAATTGGGAGAAACCCGACAATAATTATCCATCATGGAATTTTTTTAAACAACATCTCTACTTAATAGGGTAATAAATTCTAATTTAAATTGGACAGAGACAATAATTATCCGTCGTGGAACATTATTTAATAATCGGACGGAACTTCATCTTGTCTGTCGACGATTCCTAATTTAAATTTAAGCAGAACCTAAGCATAGAAATATAGGATAGATAAACTTTGGATTAGGGCCAGGATGCTAACTCATTTCCGAGTTGTCTAACGAGAACAACTGTTCATGAGTCTTGCAGAGCCTCAACTTAAAAGTTGTCGTTCCCCGATCTAAATTTGAGCAGATACTCTACAAGTTCGTGCTTGGTAAGAGTTCAAATAGGAAGAGCCTACACAAGAACTCAAGAGTTTGGGTTAGAGATTTACCGTGCTTCGGGCAGAATCTCATTCCAAACCGATCTGGTACGAACCCGTATCACCAGGGTATCCTCGCGGGGTCAGAAGTGGGTTATAGTGAGAAAAGAAGTCGAGAAGTCGTAAATTAGCAAGGAAAACAAATGCCCGATCGATACTATATATAGTCGTGTAATACGGCTTCATGGCCCGGCGTCAGGGAGGGTATAAGCTCTTGACGCTACGCCACCCTTTGGAATAGTCTCTGGATGACATGTGTCAAGCCAGGTTTCATTTTCGAAGTTTCTATGTCCTTGGCGGTATGTCAGGAGCATACAAGCTCACTGACGCTGCGACGCGAATAACTAAATGTCGGCAATGTTTTAATATTCCAGGCGTGGTGTCAGGGATACCCTATCTCCTTGACACATATCCTAGGATACAAAAACTTAGAAAAATTGTAACTATTTAACCGTTAGTCCAAATCACGTACGTCTTTTGTCCACGGTCTTGTTTTCGTGTGATTTATTCCACTATGGACTTAGATCGAAATTTCGGGGTGTTACAAAAAAGTTGATGTATTTTCAACCCATCAAGAGTTGATTCTCCGCAACATTTCTCATTAATACTATAATTTGTTGTAACCTCAGCAATCTGTAGATGTTTACTTGTTTTCATGTCAACTTTTTCTATATCCCATTCTTGTGCAGCTTTGGTTCCTCCATTACTCTATTTTTGTATTTGCAATACAACACCAGTTGCAATACGCTGAGAGGTGCCCCTACTAGATTTGGAGCCTGAAATTCCATAACAATTTACTAATTTTTCTTGTAAATCCCTTTTATAAGTTGACAATAAATCATGGATTCGCATGGTACTCACAGTGATTAAAAGATCCAGACCTAGAAGTCCATAAGCCATCCATAGTGAACTAGCAAGAAACGAGAACAAGACAAGCTAAATCGCATGAACTCCACACTCTTTGTCTGAATCGCTTTTTTTCCAACAAAAAATAATACTTATTTCTTTAATGTAGTGAAAAAATACAAATATTACCTTAAAAAATAATAACTATTGCTCACCATGACAACAAGAGGAGAAGCATACATAGCTATTGATGCTATAAGTCCCCCACCTCCAACCAATTGTTTTCTTGTTTTGTGATCATGGAATTTATAAGTTGATATCAGTGCAATAATGGAGAAAAATATTATAAGTGCGGTCATCATGATCCTAACCTTCCACTGCAATCCCACGTTGCAAAATCTAGTAAATCCTTTTAATGATCATACAATTTTTATGAATACATGTTACATACACTTAATTACCTTTTGTTTTGGTGAAGTGAACCATATGAAGATGATGATAAATGAAAACTCAAGAAGAATACCAAGGCCATTAATGATGATCATAGGGAAATTCTCCTAGTTGTAGGTTACAACAAGCAGTTCAAAGGATTCTTATGCTATATATGTGCTCATGTTGAACTCTCTGCCACCAAAGTCCTTGCCTCTTGCATGCCCATTTTCTCAAATATTCCCGGAATCAATAATTTTGAAAGTACAATTGAGCTTTCCTTCCAATTTAAGTCTCTGATTATATACCAATTCTGGGCAATAATACTGACCGACTCTTTTTTCTACCTACAATTTTTTTTTACAAAGTTTTCTTCAATAGTCATGAAATTCTTGAAATTATTTCGATTATTTGTATTTGTGTATCTTCGTCTATGCTTGAAAGTATATAGAAATACTGATCCACTTACTCCTTTTTTATTCGTGTATCTTCATCTATGCTTATTGCTGCATCAAAACACAAAATAAGCAGATAATCATTCGAACAGGCATCCCGAAGCCATTCCAAACTACAATTTAACTAATTTGGGGATCAGAATGTTAATTTTTGTAATCAGAAAAATGCTAATGAAAGAAATACCAATTATACCATTTCTACATGGTATCAGAGCCACCATCGGTTAGGGTCTGTGCCTCCGATCGGCTGCTGCTCTCTGTCTTTTTATCTCCGATCAGATCTCCTTCATCAGGTTCTTTTCTTCATTATCTTTCTCCTTGATTGTTTTTATTCCGTCCCTTTGTTCCTTCGTTATCATCAGATTGCTATTCTCTTTTTTTTTCAACCTTGTTATCATGTTTGGATTACAAAGTTTGTCTACTTCTTCATCTTGTTCATCAAATCAACTGTTAAACTCAATGCTAAACATGACCAATTTCCTATCTATCAAGTTAGAGGATCACAACTTCCTCAATTGGAAGAATCAAGTGGTAATTATCATAAAAACACTTATAGTTACCTGCATCATATATCGAAAAACCATCCTATTCCGGATAAAAACAGTCTAGAGAGAAACGAGTGGGAGAAAATAAAGATCATGACATCTAACCTCACTCGTCAACAACTGTCAAGGAATTCCAAAGGAGAAAATAAAGATCATTGCATCAGTTCTGGTTATGGCGATAGTCCACCTCTCAACAATATCAATCTTGCTTCAATCGGCGGTCACGGCGGCAATTTAGGGAAAACGGACGGAAACCCTAATGTTTGGATGTCGAACTATGGTGATGGTCTTCTTGGACCGTATCCCACTCACCACTTTGGGCCATCTCATTTTGATGTTGGTTTTAATTATTTTGGGCCTAACAATGAATCGTATCCCACTTATCAAATTGGGCTTAATAATTTTGGTGTTGGTTTTTGTCATTTTGGGCCTAATTATTTTGGCAATGGTTTTAGTGATAAGGCCCAAGGCCCCACATCTGTCTCATTCGGATCTGGATCAAGGCACAATAATGATTTTGGGCCCAAGCACGTTCAGGCTTGGGCCGGACTATCTTCTGGATCACAGCCTAGTCATGGTGCGTCTCATTTTGGGCTTATGGCGGATCTTGCTAGCACTTGTCAGGGAGTCGAGACATGGATACCGGACTCAAGAGCCACAGCGCACATGACCTCTGATTTATCGATCATCTTTGGGTCGATCCCGTACACCGGCACAGAGCGCGTTATCATTGGTGACGGTACACCTCTTTCTATTTCTCATATTGGGTTTGCTCTCTTACGTTTATCTCGATGTTCATTACTTTTACGTCATGTTCTAGTGGTTCCTGGCCTCGCCAAGAACCTCCTCTCTATTACACAGCTTGTTATCGACCACCAGATTACTATTGTTTTCTCAGCATGTGGTTTGTTCATTCAGACCCTCACAGGTGAGACTCTCCACCACTTGAGAGCCAGTCCTCACAAGCTCTATTCTCTACACGCTGCGTTTGTTGCTTCCCCTGATTTATGGCATACTCGCTTAGGACATCCAGCAGACATTACATTGGCTAGACTGTCATTTTTACCTTGTACTGGTAAAAATATGTCGAAACCATGTAACTCTTGCTGTATTTCCAAGGCATGTCGTTTACCTTTCCAGTCGGTTATATCACATTCGTCTAGTCCATTACATATTATTCATTGTGATATCTGGGGACCATCCCCCGTTATGTCCCGTTATCGTTACTTTATCACATTTATAGACGATTATAGTTGTTTTACGTGGATGTATCCTTTATCGAGCCGATCTCAGGCTGTCGATTCATTTCGACATTTTCGACCATTGGTCGAAAACCAGTTCTCATGCACCATCAAACACTTGCAGTGCGATGGTGCACCTGATTTGATACATGGAGAGATGGCTCGCTATCTCACCGAGGCTGGTATTGCCTATCGGATTTCTTGCCCATATACACCTCAACAGAACGGGGTGCTGAGCGCAAGAACCGACACCTTTCTGAGGTCGCTCGCGCCCTTTTATTGCATGCTCATCTACCAAAGCGATTTTGGTACGATGCTTACGCCACTGCCGCGTATCTCATCAACCGGCTTCCCACGCCGGTCCTTCATCAGTCTACTCCATTTGAGGTCCTTTTTGTATCTCGTCCGGACTATTCCATTCTTCGCACCTTCAGGTGCTTATGCTATCCTTTTCTGGGTGACACTCGGCCAGACAAGCTGTCACCCAAGTCTGCCTCTTTTATTTTCCTAGGGTACGCTCCAGGATATAGTGGCTAGCTCTGTTTTGATCCTATTTCTTCTCGCACCTTCACCTCACGACATGTCTCATTTCACGAGGCAGTGTTCGATATACCTGGATCCTCCTCTATGTCTGATCCCCCCGTTACCGATTCTCTTCCCCTTTTCTTCGCTCCTCCTCCTTCGTATTCCTCTCCCTCTCCTATGACTCCTTCTGAGTCTCAGAGTGTTCCGCTGCCTCCGGTCAGCCCTTCTATTACTGAGCCTGCCTCTCCTGCGGTTCCTTCCTCCTCCTCCTCTCCTATTTCTTCTTTGTCTCCTTCTTCCTCTTCATCTCCTTTTCCTCCTCCTCCTCCTCCTCCCATTTCATCTCACCCCATGATCACCCGCTCTCGTGATCACACTCGGCAGCCCCGTGTTTTTCCGGACCACGTGTTGTTTCACGTTACGACTGCTCCCGAGATTGAGCCCTCTTCCTTTAGACAGGCTCAGCCCTACTCGGCTTGGTGGGATGCTATGCGGACTGAGATTTTGCGACAAAATTTATGTTGGTCTTTAGTTTTGCTACTATTAGGTTTATGGTCGCAAATCGATAGCTAATTTTGCAACCATTTTTTGTTCGTCGCAAATTCTAGTCGCTAATGCCTCCTTTTCTTGTAGTGTGTTGTTGGTTGTTGCGGCTAATACACTAACCCGCGGCTACTATTGTTGAGTCTAAAACCAACACTTCTTGTAGTGATTGCATGAGATCCAATCAAACCATGACTAACTTCTTCTGTTAATTCACTAAATAACAATACAAAACTAGATATATTAATTCACGGTCTGATGCTCGTAACGGGTGCACCATCACGGCCCGTCACGGCCCGTTTCGATTTATTTTTAATTTAAATTTTGTCGTTTTTCTCGTTACACGTGAACGTAATTTTGTATTTTTAGCACGTGTTTTACTCGTTGTTTGTTTTATGAGACCTTTTGTGTTGGAAAAATTGGGTGATTTTGGCATGTTTAGGTGTGTTTTGTAGAAATAAAATAGTGAAATTTGATAAGTTTTGAAATTTTTTCTTTTTTCTAATTTTTGACTTTTTAAAAAATAGATGCGTGGATGTTCATGCTATGTGTGTGGTTAATGTGGATTGGTTTCCTTCTTTTTCATGTTTTTTCTTCTAATACATTTCTTGTGAATAAGGGTGGTGATTTTTATGTGAGTTGTGAATTGCAGGTTTTAGCTGTTGCTCATCGTCTTTGCCGAATTTTTTTTAGCTTTTGCTCCCTTTTCTCCTCTCTGAGGCTGCGATGTAGGTTGGAAATGTTTGCTGGGATTAATGGTAAGGGAACAATGTTATATATATGTTCATAAATTTTTGTTTTTATTTTGTTTACATCAACATAGTTAATTTCTTGCTTGTGATGTTCAAACACCATCAAGAGAACCGATGGCAAGCTCGAATTGACCGAGTAGAATGAAACAAGGATCTTTACTTAGGTGTGTAAGTTAATATAAAAACTTTCTGTTAATTACCAATAGACAAATATGAAAGCTTTTAAAACATATAGTGTCATGACAGTCCCTAAAAGGATTTGATGATGAAAAAGTTTGATCATGATCAAGCAGGAGAAGCATAGTTTGATATAGCCTCATGAGTCATGACAGTCCTTTAGTGTCTGATTCAGTCTTATATTTGCATGTTTGAATTTGGGCACCCATAAAAGAAGATGATATATGGAATGGAGCATAATTAGATTAGGTAATTTTCTAATGAACAAAGGATTTGAGAATCTCTGCTTGTAAGTCTTGGTATGTGTATAAAATTGGGAAATTGATGGTTTCAGCCTACTGGTTTCAGCCTACTCACTTAATCTGGATCCGCTTTAGTTTATGCGATATGCACCATTATTTTCTCCATATTAGTGTTCTGCAAATTTAAGAGTTAGAATAGATGGCAATTCCCTGCTATACACTCAAAATTGAAATTTATTTTAGATGGTTTAGTGTGTTCTATGAATTTATTTTTCTAAGAAGAAAAGTTGTCATGAGGATTAGTACTTTTTAACCAACTCATGTTTGTTTTCAGGCGTTAATCTTTGTGGTTATTCGTCCTTGTTCAAAGAATATGTACAGGAAGATCAATGCTCATTATTTTAAAAGTGTCTGAATTATTCTGTATGTTTATTTTCGCCTGCATCACAAAGCTGTAGACGATCAAAATCATCATATTGTAATAAGTTTCACATTATTGAGGGTGATCAACTCTTTGCCGGTTGATTTGTATATAGATTCTGAAACACTTGAACTAATGGGTAAGAGGTATCCTTAGTCACTTGTTGCTATAATCCAGTTGTTCGTGTACAGACTTATAGCATCACATTTGTATGCAGCCTTGAGACTATTTTTGTGTGTCAGCTTATGTATAGAAGAAACAGCAACCGCACATAAATTGGCTTCAACGGCCCTAGAAACCCTTAAAGATAATCCAATATTAAAAGCCACCAAGGAACCGTAGGGAGGATAGTAGCGTTGGGCCCACAACTTATTGACAAAACTCCGGCCCAATGGACTTAAAAGAAAGAGGCGATGGATTCAAAAACACATGGGCCTATCCAATTTTAACATGGACCATAAGAAAACCGGTTGGATACCCTCCATTAATAAAAATCAGAAATCCCAAAAATACCCTTGGTCTATTATCCGAATTATACCAGCAGGTGCAATCAGAAAAAAATTTGGAGCCCCAACATCAGAGTTACAAACTTTAAGCACAACTTCAAATCTCATTTCAATTTGCGTCTTCTCACCTTGATAATATACCAGAGGCAAAAGCCAAGAAAGGGTTCATGTAGGATTCCATATTTCTCAAAGATTTATTAAGTATGCCGTATGGCACTAGCCTCTGACTACCAAGACTAGAAAGATAGGTCTAATTTTTCTGACCAATTTTTTTTTATTACTGATGTTGTTAGTCTATTTTCATCAGCTTACCAAATTCTATAGAACATCAGAAGTGATATAGTTTTGGTTGTGTACCTATGTATATTAATATATTAAAAATTTGTAAGTTGTATTTACCATTGTTAAAGCTTAAGTTACAATTTAGTGATGCATATTAATGTTGTAGTGCAATGGTGGCGTGAGGACTGATAAATTAACAGAAACAAGTACCGAGTCGTAAATTGGTGTCGTAGTCGCATCGGCAAACAGAAAACAAAAACTGTGTTGTTTAAGTACCGCCCGCCGCATCGCGCGGGTTCCGGCTAGTATATATATATATATATAACTTAGTTTCTAGAGTTAAGTTATTGACCGTTTGTATAGAATGTGCAGGACGATCCGTACCAAGATAAAATCGCGCACACGTGAGTAATGGGGTGTAATCTGTGAAAAAGGGGTGTTTTATACATATTATATTTATAAATTAACATAAAAACAACAATAAAGATGAAAAAATGCTGACAAATCTGGGCAGAATACCAAAAAGCGCGCCTCAGACCGAAGTGCACGGGCGTTCGCCGTTCTGAATGGGCGTTCGGCTCGTGACGACCAGAAAAAAATAAGGGTAATTTGGTAATTTGGCTGCCTTTTTAATAACCCTAGGGCGTTCATATCAGTCCTCCGTCGTTCACTTCTGCCGCCATGTTTTTTCTCTCAAGAACAACCCCTTTTTATGCAAGATTTCATCCCAAAACTCCGATTCAAGGTATGTTTTGACCCTAGTTCTTGTTGTTCTTTGTGTTTTAGTGTAGATTGCTTAGTTTTTCTGCCCTACATCTCGAAAAATTGGGACTTTTCTCACAAAATTCGTGATTTAGGTGTAGTTTTTGCATATCTTGTGTAGTTCTTGCTTCCTTGTATTGTTTAATCTGATTTTTAGGTTAGTTTTACTCTTGTTCTTGAAAAAAAATAGGGCTTGTTCAACCCCTAGAAAAAAATCTGAATTTTGTATAGTTTTTTTGTTAGAATTTTGGTTATCTAGTGTAGT
>JAOXOA010000008.1:1107889-1118660 GCA_028566315.1 Rudbeckia hirta
CCACGTCGGAGGGGAAGGGCTTCGGGTTCCCGAGCCCAAAACTAGGTGTCTCTAGGTTGTAATGTTTTTATTTCCAAAAAATGTGTAACGTTTTTTATCTAATGTTATGCTATTATGCTTAAGTTTTTTTTGTTGTTGTGGTTGTGTTTCCAAAAAAATGAGTTAAAAAAAAAAACCCGGTTCCAACCCGGGTTGAAACGGTTCCGGGTTGGACTCGACCCGGGTTGAACCCGGTTCCAACCCGTCTCAAACAGAAAATAAACGAACCGGTCCCAACCCCCCGGGTAAATAGAACCTGGAACCGGGCATTCCATAAGCCGGGTTGGAACTGGAACCGGTTTTGGGTCGGGTAGGGCGGGTAGGGTCCGGAACCGGGTTGGGCTGCCCTCCTCTACCTCAAGTGATCACCTGGGCGATCAACTCCCCTACCACATCAACGCCTACTTGGACCAATCAGAACCCATCATTTTGGTCATCACCCCGAGTGTTCGTGGCTCCATTACAGATAGTCTAACATCTCGTTTAGATCCAAATCAATGATATTATATTACTACTAGCTTTAATTGGTGTCAGTTGACTTTTATATTGGAGGAGACTAAACCAAACACGCTACAGTTGTAAATAATCGCATACACAAGGGCAAAATCGTCAAGAAACTGGCAAAATTGGTGGCTGTACATCTACTGCGTGAAAATACACACACTCACTCACAATCGAAGCAAGGGATCGCGTGGTAGAGTGGCATATTGAAGAAGAAATGTGTGGAATCTAAGCCTTTGAAGATCGATATATCCATATACAGATGATGATATATATGTATGTATGTGTGTAGTGAGAGTATGTTCTAGAGAGAGAAAGATTTTCAGTCAATAGTCGCCGCCATTGGAGGAGAAGATTTGGTTTCTGATTCGCCGGAGTTTGTGGAAGCTTCGATCGGTTAAAGTTGAACATTCGATCATCAGGTATTTGAAACCCTAGCTAGCTTTTGTGTGTATTTGTTACAACTGTTTCTTAGTCTGTGATATTGTGTTGTTGAGATTCGATCATTTCGATTGCACGATGCTTTGTTAGATCGATTCGATTCATAAATTGGAACGATATTGAAGCTTGTTGCATCAAAAATCTGAGTTATAGTGTTATATGAAGTTTTGATGGTTGAAAGTTTGAAAAGAATGACGGATTTGATGGTTTTTTCGATCGGAAGCGGTTATTGTGATGAAAATCTGATGTTTCCGGTATGGCTTCGAGTTCACCGGCGGCATATTTTATGATTGTTGTGGTAGTCTTCTCTCTCCACGGCTGATTCACGGCGTTGAGGACTCACCAACTTCTAGTGGTAACTCGGTTTGTTATCACATGAAGTCGTTTATCTGCGGTGTAAACATCAATCTGCTTTGTCATGTTTAGATCGATTTGCCGGATCTATGGTTTATCCAGGCCAGTTTAATTTTTGCATAAGCGAATCTCGTTTTTCTTCAATAGATTTGGTACATCAGGGGATCTAAAATCTCTTAAGATGTTCATTATTTGAGTTCATTATTTGAGATGATTTCCTCAAGTGCAACGGTTACAGGTCAATAAGGGTTTCCGAATCGTGTTTCTGATGCTTTCATGCCTCTATCTATGATTTCTTACTGTTTGAACAAAGTTTTGGGATTAACTTTATATATCTGTTTTTGATTCTTTGCAGACTCTGAATTCGATTTTATCTTCGAAGACGACACAATGAGGGGCCACATTTAATGGTGGGGTTGAAATCTCACTCGAAAAGTATTATGTTGTAGTGACATTCTTCTTGATGTCTTAGGAGACTTTGATGGACATTATTGTTTCTGGACCTGCAGATTCATTTGTGTACCTGCATTGGGGGTTCGAGTTCTACTATTAGTTCAAGAAAAAGACGTGGTGGAACTACTGTATCTTGCAAAAACTGTGGTGGAAGGCCTGCGATTGATACAAAAAGTTCTTCGGGTTGTTTGCTTAGCACTGTTTTGGAACTAACTAGTTTAATCAATTCAGACTTCACTTGGACAAAGATTTCAAAGGGGTGTAGGAGTTCATCAAGGAGACCTCGAAAGTCGACTTCAAATACGATTAATATAGCCTGTGGAAAAGTGCTAGCCAGCAATTCAACAGACTTAAAAATGCCTGTTTCTGAATCAGAAAAGGTAATGTTCAATTTATCATATTGCTTGAATGAAACCTTTGCCTAATCATTTCATTTAATGTGTTTTTATGGAATTTGCAGTTGGGAGTGTCGGTTCTCGAGTGTCGTTTTAGTGAGAAAGCTGAACACATTCCAATCAAGAAAAGAAGATTTTTATTCAGGCCGTCATCTCCGACACATAACATCGCTAATCCACCATTGGAGGGTACAGAAAGACATGAAACGAGTCCCAAATCAAATGCAAATGCAAATTCTGTTTCTGCTACAATGGGAGCAAATACTGAAACATGTGAAAGTGGTAGTAAAGATCCTAAACTGGATCAAAACAAGTTGGTGAAGGATGATGACTTTTCTGGCATATCTATGCTTGCTGCTGCAGCATGCAGTAACAGTTTGGGAGCTGAAACTGATCGATGTGAAGAATCTAGAGTTCCGTCATCTGTGAATCATGGCATTCCGAAAAATGTCGATTTCAATGAAAACAATGTGAAAAAAGAACCTCATTCTCATACCTCAACAACTCCCTCAAAAGTTGAGGAATTAGAGTTAAATAATTCTTCTTCACATGCCCCTCAACAATCATCATTTAGAAAAACAAATCAAGAACCATATATACAGAAATCTCCTGCAAGAGATGCCAGATTTAGCTGGGATCTAAACACTGTTATGGATGCATGGGAAGAACCAACCGTGTTAGAACATGAAGTTTCTGCATCTGATGCTGCAACTGACAATGTGACATCTGTTGAAGAGAAAAAGGGCGACTCTGTGAATGACAACACTGGAAATTTACCTGTTGAGTTGAAAAACTTGTCTTACGAAAACAAGGTGTTAAAGGTTAAAAAAAGTGAACCATTGACTCATGATTTTGGAATTGCTCAGAGTGTTGTGGTTGTGAAAACTGAGTCTACGCACAATAAGCATACCAATAGTGCTGGTGATGACATTCCTGTTACCAGAACCCTAGCCTTGGAGAACCCAACACATGGTACTTTTTCAAAGTGGGCTAATCTCTCTGGTCAAAGTTCAAGTGGTTTTGTTAGTACTCAGGCTGCTGTCAACACCAAGTTGTCAATGGACTGTTCTGTACCCCCCGGTTTTGATAATTGTTTTAACTTGCATGCCTATAAAGAAAATGTTGGTCTCACTACTAAACATGAGTTATCACTTAACACAGCAACATGTATGATAAATGAAGCCAATCAAAGTGGTGTTACTTCTAATAAAGCTGATGATGAAGATATGACGAAAATGAAGCTAACTTGCACGGTGGTTGCTATGGAGGATATGGTTAACAAGGAAGACACTGAACAACCTGCTGCAGTTTCTTGCATGCATGATGCTGCTCATTCTGAAGCTGACAATGGTTTTGGTTATGATAATTCTCAGAGTGATAGCAGAGCTGCTAGTGGGATTGAAAAAGATAAGCTAGACGAGGGTTTTGATTCTCAATACGAAGACGGAGAACTAAGGGAGTCAACTATAAATGCTTGGAAAGAATACGGGTTGACCGAAGGTCAAAATGCATATGATATGAACAAGATTGAAGATGGTTTGGATCCGAATATTGTGGATGCCATTGAAACTAATTCTCAAAATGTACAAGCAAATTTTACAGGAATTAAAGAATCTACTGAACTCGGACCTGGGAAAGAAGCAGATTCAACACCTAGTGCGGTTGTGCCTGAGAAACTTCACAGCGGAGATGAAGCATTATCTGGTTCAGAACCGAATGAGTTGATCATTGATCAAGAGAAGAGTGGAAGACAAGATATTGTGCAGCAACAGGATGCAAGCCAATCAGATGAGTGGAAGATGAACGTTTCTGGATGGGATCTTCTGCCTGAAAATCAAAGAACAAATTCAAATAATTTCACTAAAACCAGAATCTTCACCGCTCGAAAATTCTCTTACAGGGAAGAACAAAAAGATAAATTTGACACCGAGGATGTGGACATGAAGGCGGAAGGCTCAAGGTTCTATAGAAAGGAATCGTTAACGCGAATTGGAGGACCATCAACGCGTGATGCGTTTCTTAGCAGGGGGAGAATTCAGATGCAAAGATGCAGGTATTGTTCACTTCTCACATTTGACCATTTTATTTGGTCAAAACTATATTCTTGTTACTAATAATTTGTGTGTACAGTTCTAAGCATGATGATGGTTTAAATTCGAGACAAGAGAGGGAATCAGGCGCATTTAGATCCTTTGGTCGGGGAAGATACTCACCACATAGTCGTCCTAGTGGTCGTGGGTTGTGGAATCGTTCTCCGGAAAGGAGCAGGGAGGGTGGTCCGTCTTTCCATCGGAATGTCCTAGAAGATTGCGGAGCTATGGATAACATGACAAATGAAGGTGACATGGAGTTATGTGATACTGAAAGACATAATACTTCTTCATATGTTACTAGACGGCCTTTCAGAAGCAGGTCGCCTATGAATCAGGAAGCCAATGAGTACCGAGCACGTTTAGGGTTGAGACCAACTGGAGACATGGGTCATGACAGGTTTGTGAATCTAAACAGAGGTAGGGGACGGGGGAGGTCCATGAGATACGGTGCACGACTTGATGACGAAGGACCTAGGGGACGGTACCATGGGCCTACAAGTGACGAATGTGATGAATTTATGACAGAATATTCACATCCTTTCCCAAGGGGCCGCCGATGCTTTTCACCTATAGAAAGAAGAAATAATAATTCTTTTCAGCATCACCAATCTGATTCAAGATCACCTTCTAGACCCCGAACTCGTTCTCCAATTGGTACTAGCGGTTTTAGACGACGTAGTAGATCCCCGGGTTTCAGACCTGATGGTAGAATCCGACGTCCCAGATCACCCCCTTATCGAGATCATCCAAGCGAGTATAATCCAGGACCACGGAACAATAATTTATCTCCACCAAGCTCCAGATGGGTGAACTACAAAGAGCGGCCTGTTTTCAACAGATCACCTCCACCTGGAAGGGCCGATGGACCACCCGGAGAAAGGTTTAGTTTTTATGATTCTTCACGAAAACCGAAGCAGAACGAGTACTACAGATCAGGGCATTCCGGAAGATTTTCAGACGTTAACGAAGGGGGGAGAGGCAGGCCTAGGTATGTTAGTAATGATGGTGATCGGCCAAATAACGGCTACAGACGTGGGGGTTTTGTTAGACGGTACAACATGGATGGCCCTTCCAAGCGTTTCCAGCATGATGATGAAGACGGATTTGGTCGTGGTTTTGATGCCCGTGATAGACATGCTTTGGAACTACATGCACGATCTAACCCCAACCCTAACCCGAACACGAAACCTAGCAGTGATGGAACAGATAGCAGGTTTCGTGACTTTCCAAGGCGGCAAAGGGATGATGGTGGTGACTTTAAAAGGCGGTCGAGGGAAGAGAAGGATCTGAAAGAAGAAAGTGAACACGTAACAAACGATTTTGAAAGAAGGCCTAAAGAAGTGAAAGATCAATCTACTACCCCAACTACTACTACTACTACTAACCTTGATTCGGTGATCCCTAATGATGTGGTGAAGGAAGGTGACGATGATAAACCAATATTGGGATCCAACTAAATCATCATACGGTTCGTCCTTGTTACCCATATTATACATGTAGGGAGGAATACCATACCATACCGACTGAACCTTGCCAAATTTCTTCTTTTTTCAGCGCGAATCTTGGTTCTCCGGTTCTTGCTGGATTGGTTTTAATTTGCATTCTCGGATTAGTTTAGTGTTGGTTTTCTTGATACCCTCCTAAGGGCTGTTAGTTTACCATGAAATTAATTACAATCAAAATTTCTTTCACGTTATTGTCCAGTGTTTTTGCTTCGTAAAGGTTACAGGTACCTGTCTACCTATGCAGAGCCTACATACAGGACATGCAACAGAATCATATGAATTTATAGACCATTTTTAGATAACTATACATGAACCATCGTAATTATACTCGAGCATCGGCCTTAGCTGAATCTTGCATCGTTTTCATCGTCAAAATGGGTGAAGAATGACGGTCCATTGGTCAGGTATTCATAGTTTAGCTCGCCTGGCTTTGCTGTTTTTTGCCTAACCACGGAAATGATCAGTTGGTTAAGTTGGGTGTTGGTTTTGAAAGAAAAGATAAAAGATAGGGTAGGGTAGTGTTACCATTTCTGATCATCAAGCATTTGCTGAGTCAAACCAAAGTCCATCATTTGTTGGTCAGTATGATGCACTAACAAACTGTATCTTCCACCCTGGCCTGTTTGCATGACAATCATATTCCCGTTCTGCATGTTGTTCAGCCTCTCAAATTGCTCAACTGTCCATTTGTACCATCTCATCAAGAACACTCTTAATGTTAAACCATGTGACACTATTACCAAGTTCATGTTAGGGCTTTGCTCCCCTGGTGGCTGAAATCTTCCAATGTCTATATCTGTTCTCAGTGTCTCCCGAAACCCTGTACCGCACCATTTACTTGTTTCTGGGTTGATAAAATATTAATAACACAAACAGACGGCTGAAGGTACTGACCCGTGATTCGATCATAAACATCTGCTGCCGATTCGCCATTTGGAAAACGGTAAAAAAATCGACCATATTGAACTCGAACTGCTTTCTGAATCTTCATCTGTTCTTGATCTTGGAAATTACCTGCATCTCGAGTATAAAGGCACGCTTAGCTGCTTAACATGGAACCACAACTGTAACCATACACACGCAATGCTACACAAAATGCAGGATCACGTGACTAGATAACCGTTCTTACGTGACATTATTACGTATTTACAACTCTTTTACGCTATAATTAAAGCTCATTATAGAAAATATTACTACATTTTTATGACTCTTTTACGCTATAATTAAAACTTATTTTTTTAACGACGACTTTCAAAGACTTTCAAGAAGAACCGGACGAGCCGCAAACAGACGTGTAGTCCGCCCCGGTTCGAAACCCATCAACACAGGATCTATCATAGAGGTTGTAACATATGGGGATCGAACAGCATTCACATCCACCCACATTCTTCCTAGGGGTCTCAAGTTGTTCAATTCTCATTCCACCTTCGTATTTTGGAGAATTATTCTAATAGGTTTCGAAACTGAGTAAGGTGAATGTAAGGCAAAGTAGTTTTTTTTTTTGAACGAGTAAGGTCGGCAGTCACTACTCCGAAGAATAGTGCAAGCCAGATATTATTCACCATTCAGGAAAAAATCCCCGTGCGTCCGTATACGACCGGAATCTAACTTGGGACCTCCCATTGTAAAACCCACGATGCCCCTATCCAACCCAATAAACTAGACATCATTTGCAAGCCATTGTGGTTACCGTTTGAAATAATGCGGTCGAAAAAAACCCTTTTAATTAATTTTCGTAAAACAACTCAAAAAAACTAGCTTTAAAATTAACGTCCTTCTGATTGAAAAAACACTTGTACTGTACAAACACCAAAGCATGACGTCGCATTCGTAGGAAACTGACTCAAACGTCGATTGTAAAGATAGGATAGAATACCAAAATCCTGCTCGCGCAACCGCGGTTCCTCCCTAACGCCGGCGATCCTGGACCGTTGAAACGCCTTGCCTACACCACGGAGAGTCTCGATCGTCCTCTGATACGGCGACACGTAGAAGTAAACCTTCCAATCATCGGCTCCATCACTCTCAATCATCTCTCGTATCCTCACCCCACATTCCTCCGCCTCTCGTTTTCCTTTCTCTGTCAATCTAATCTTGGGATCTGCGACTCTGGTGTAGGCTCCTTCGTCCACGTTTCCTTCGCTCTGGCCGTGACGAATGAGGATGATTCGTCGCGGCCGTGGAGGCTTCACGGTGGGGGCGTGGAGTACGAGATTCTTCTCCGGGAAGGTGAAGAGGCCGGTGTCGTCGACGGAGAGTCTCCGGCGGCGGCCAATTGTGTCTTCGCAGCAGTTGATTTGGCGGACGATTGATGAAGAGGCGGTGATAGACATCATGTCCGGACAAATAGAGGTGGGTGTTTGTGGTGTGTGAATTGGGGGATATTCATAGCATATCATGCAAAATGCGCCGCTAAGCAATGAACGGGGGATGTGTTGGTATTGTCAATTATTATTATTGTTACTATTAATTATTTTAAAATTATGTGTTTTGTGTTTGTTAAACTAGAAGTGACACTTGTGTCGGGTCTATTAAACGTGATTTGAGTGTGTTAGAAGGGCGTAAAATCATGATAGGTAACAAGCTAATGACATCTAAAACCAGCAAAACGGTAAACAAAAATATTAATTTATGGCAACAAATGAGTCACCTTACGTAAAACGAAGACGGATTCGGATTTATACAAACACGTATTACAAAGTCGAAGGGTCAAAGTGATAATGTATAAAGTTTTTAGAAAACGGTTGGATAAAAGTGACAAACTTCAAAACTTGTGCGGAAAATTTGAGCTACCAACATGCTTGCTCAAAAATTAATTAACATAATTATCTGTTTGTTTAGATTGCTAGTATAGTAGCTTAAACTAATTATCTACTTGCTAAAGCTAAAGCTGCTTACCATAGCAGCTTCACTATTTCATAGATGTGAATTAATATATATTGATAACTAGTTGGTTACCCCGCGCGTTGCGACTGAGGTATAACCAAAGACAACGATTTGTGGAATCTAGAAATAATGCTTTTATCTTTATTTGTACATCAAAGAACCCTTTTACATATAATGCATATTATGATTTATTTAGTTATATAGTTAATGCGTTGTGACAGAGTAGTAACATATGTTAATAAAAAAAAATTTATAGCTTGTGGCTCATTAAGTTGTAAACTTGTATTAACCCCACAAATACATATTTGAGAAAACATAGACAAACTTAAAAAATAGTCGATTATTTTGACGTACACTCTAAAGTTTAAGTTTAATAAAGTTTTCCATACATTCACCAAACAACCTTGAACGTCAAAGCCTCATATTAGTATTTGGGTTGATACACATAAAACATAGAAGAATGAATATTAGAACACATAGGCTCATATTTGCACATGACTCTAGTTACTTTGTAAAAGCCATCACAGCAGCCATGTAAATTGTAAAATTATCGTAGCCAAGAATTCCAAAGTTAAACGCAGTAGCCATGGATCATAGAATCATCATATCCATGAATCTATAAAATCAGCCTTGCAAATAGTTTCAAAACCCTTACAATACATAGCAATTGGAACCGCCGTCACCATTGACGAAAATAAATGCAAAAGCAACACCGACGAAAGTACAAACAGAGAATTAACTAATAGAATCAAACAAAACATATTAATCGTCACTGGCGCTACCGTAGACATCCAAAAGGTCGCGGCAACGGTAGTCAGCCATAAATCCAAAACCAACACCAACGAAAGTACAATCAGAAAAGTAATCGACAAAATCAAACAAAACACATCAATCGTCACCGGCGCTGCCATAGACGACCAATAGGTCACCGCCAATGACATTCACCATATATAGCCTCCTTTTCTCTCTCTGTATCTTTCTTTCCATACATCTCCGCTATGGATACTAACCAAAGAACAAACAGATCCAAAACCAACACCACACATCCTGTTATGCATACTGGCCGAAGAACAAACTCATTTCTTTGATGGTGAAGAAAGAAGCGAAGAGAGAAGGGGCGGTGGTGAAGAGAGAAGAGGCGGTGGTGAGTTCTCTGATGAGAGAAGTGAGACTACAGATGACAGACATACTATTGCATAACCAAAAGAGAAGGGGCTATGGTGAGGAAAACTATGAAACCTGCCCATGGTTTTAAGAAACCATTATCAAAACTTGTACAACCTTGGGGTGAGCATTTGGTACCGGGTACCGGTACCATCCCGATACCGTATCGATTTTGGTACCGAAACTGGTACGTTCGGTACCAAATCAGTATCGAGTTTTTGTGTTTTTTGAGATCGGGATTTTCGGTTCGGTACGGTACCGTTTTTTACCGAAATTTACACTTGAGTACCGGTACCTTATCGGGTAATTCCAGTACCGGTACCAACTTTTGGTGAAATTTGGGATCAGTATTTTCGGAATCGGTACCGGTCGGTATCGATATGGTACCGAGCTCATCCGCAGTACAACCTTACAAACCATATGGTACACATACTATTTCACAACCAAGTACCAATTACTTTTACAACATTGCAATGCATATAGTACACATACTATTGCAAAAACAATTTACAAATAAATAATATATAAATTACCAAAACGAATTCTAGAGGTCTGATTTTTATAAATGTGTTTCAACCTATGTGTATCCATTCGTGTGATGCTGTAGGAACGCGTGAAGAGTTTGATCAGGCTAGTTCAGTTCTGTACTTTTTTAGTAGAAAAACCCAACGTTAACAAAGCTGAAACATAAGTAAAAGATAAAAAAGGTAAAAAAACAAATAAAAAAACCGTAACGATAACAAAACGAAGAACTAAAAAATTAAGAAAACTGCAAAAAAAAACAAAAAAACTTTTTTTAGTATTAAAACGCGCAAAGATAATAAAATAGAGACATATAACGGAAATATAAAAAAATGAATACAAAAACACCACCGGAATAAAATAGAGAGCTAAAAAATAAAGAAAAATAAAGAAAAATAATTTTTTTGCAATGTTTTTA
>JAOXOA010000008.1:2226321-2236366 GCA_028566315.1 Rudbeckia hirta
GAAAAAAATTCTTGAAGCACGTGGAACGTGTTGACGAACTAAGAAATCAACCATGGGCAGGATTAGCCATGCGTAACTTAGTGAATGGAATTAAAACGTTCAAGAAACCGAAAGGGGATGGCAATAGGGATTTAGGGGGCTCGATGGTATTTTTACAGGTTAGTTTTAATTTTTATCTATGGTAAGGCTTAAGTAGGGCATAGTATATTTAATTTTTTTTTTTTTGTAGTTATATCATGCTAACAAATTGACGAATAAGGAGTCCGAGGAATTTATCAGGGAAGGGAATATATCACCTGTAAAGTTTGATGAGGTAAGTGTTTTAAATTTAAGTTTGTAAGTTTGTGTTTTGACACCCAGTTAAATTAGTCTGTTCTGTTTTTGTCTATGTCTGTTTTTGAATATTCTTTTGATTGATGTTTTAAAATCAGGCTATGGATGGAGTATACGATACAGATGAAGAAAGGTATAACATGGAACTTGTAATAGATACCATGGAACTTATGAATGGGTCAATGGATAAACACTACAACAAGATGATGGGTCATTTGGATTTAAGGGAGAAGCTTGATGAGGACATGAAGAAGATGACTCAAGTTGTTAAACGGGAGGAGCTTGATGAGGACATGAAGAAGATGAAAGCTGATGAGAGGACGACTCAAGTTGTTATACTGGAGGAGCTTGATGAGGACATGAAACATGTCGGTCCTGACCCGGATCTGATGTTGCTTCAGGGGCCGACGCATGCAACGGGTTTTAACATCGAAAGTGGCGCGGGTTAAGTCTCGGGATTAAAAGGAACCGAACCAGTTGTTTTTTTATTATTATCTTTGTCGTTATCGTTATCTTTAATTCGTATTTTAAATTCAAAAAGTTTCAAGCCTATCTTGCAAGATAGGAGCAATCAGTTTAAAACCCTATTTTCTGGTTCATTGTTTTCAGTTCAGTTTGATTAATAAAGTTCGGTTCCTTCTTTGAGTCGCCGATTTTTGGCACTCGGTTAACGTCGCCGGATTACGTTCGTGTGACGGGTTTACTATTTACACGTTTCCGTATCAGGTCCTTTCCCAATCCGAACTTCAAAAGTTCCTCATGATAGGTGGTGCAAGTATCTTGAACACTGCTATGAAAATGTTGAAGATATCAAGGATATAGCTGGAGTTGAAGATAGTGATGGCTTTAATGTTAATAAGAAGATGTTTTTTGAAGAACTAATGCCAGGGAAATGGCTGTCAAATGTTTTGGTAAACCTTGTCACAGAAATATTGAATATAAGACAAATTCGTGAGAGTGACTCTAGTAACACACCCATACAAAGATGGTATTTTCCTACGTTTCCTCGAGATCACAGATATATTCTCCCAAATCCAGAATGAAGTATCAAATCAGAATGGAACAATTACGAGGGACGAAGCAGGTAATCTCATGACTCATTTGATTGTTATGTATAGATATCAAATCAGAATGAAAATACATTATGCAAAGCACTTTGGATGTATATTGGAACTAACTAGTTGATTGATATGTATAGATATTTTTTCCTGTCCTCAAGAATAATCATTGGAACCTCATCGTATTCAATAATGAAGAACGACAGGTGGAAGTATGGGATTCATTAGAGTCGGACTTGGAAGATTTCCGGACAGATATAAACTTTATGGTAATGAACAATGCCCTTTAATTCTTACCGAAATTTCGGATTTGGTACTGATCACACTTAGTTGTAGTGTGAATGGCTGGATGACGAAGTCAGACAAGAAGTACGATTCGACACATATGCCCGGACCCTGCTTAACGTGCCAAAACAGTCGAACACGTACGACTGTGGGGTATATGTCTGTCGGTCTATGGAATTTCCCGATGAAGTGATGGAATTTCATACGGAGAAGGTATGGTCATATATATATATATATAGATATAGATATAGATATAATTGTAACTGTAACACTCCCCTCTGAAAATTGATATTGCAGTGGATCAGCACAGAGCAAAGATGTCTTCTGGCAATGAGAATCTTAAACGCATCTGAAAACCCTGTTAATTGTCACACTATTTTTGAGGAATGAGATATGCATGTTTATTTAGTGATAATTTAGCATCATAGCATCAAATGAATATTCAAAATTAAAACTGGGAATGGACCCATACATACCTACTCAGTTAACTAAGTTAATTGAGTTTCAGTTTATGCTATTAGTTTTTAAATTAGACCATAGGAAACCTTTTAAATTTAATATAACTAAAGATATATGAATCATGAGAACAAAAACATCAAAAGATATATGAATCTAATTGAGTTTAAAACAATTATAAATTATGTATATATTCATTTTAAATTTGATATAACTAAAGATATGATTAGTTCCTTAAAATCATTCCATGGGGTGGCATTAGCAGCCGCCAGCCCCAGCATCTGAACTTGCGCGTTCCACCAAGTTAGTGCAGTGCCTTCGAGAGTATCAGTGGCGTACTTCACCCTACGAGCCTCAGGGAATTCACACATCTCGAAAACAGACTCGAGCTTTTCAAACCAATGGAGGAGTCCAACAGCTCCTTCAGTGCCACTGAAAGTATTAGGACGACAGTCCATGAACGTCTTGAATGTGCACACAGGTGGTTGAGCATGCTGACCTGTTACGTATATAAGAGTAGGACAAGGTTAAACACAAGAGTTGGTTTACGGGAGTAGGATCTAAAGATCCTAGAGTAAGTTGTGATGGCAGGTTATACCTCCTGCCTGGGCAGCTGCGAGTGCTGCAGTAACTTGTTCAGTGATCAAAGCCACCAACTGGGCTTGAGTTAGGTTAACGCGTCCACTCATGATCTTCATATCAAAGGAAAACATGAGTGAGAGAGGTTCGCGAAAGTGCGATGACAGAAGAGAGTAAGCTGTAAGTGCCGGATGTTAGCTGTATGCGCTGGATGAGATGGTATCGAGAATTACTATCTGGATTTCGTGTTATATTTTCTACAATGTTTTTTAGTATGCTGGTTGTACTATGTTTTGTTTTGTTGTCGTGAGAAACTACCTACTTGCTGACGTTGATGCTGTTAATTTTGACATTCATGTTTTTACCATTTTCAGTTTTCTATAAAAAAAAAACTTAGTTAGCTAGTTTTATGCACAAACACATTTCCAAACATATAATACTCATTAACTAAAAACTATCTAACAGTAATATTCAGTTCCACACAAATCATGCCCTTTTCAACCTTTTATTAACCCATACATCACCTATCTCTTCTCGTGCTTTGCGAATCATTTTCTTCCTCAAATCTGGGTCTCCTGCTCTTCTAAAAGCACCCGCTGCCCAGTCGCATTGAGAGAGCCATTCTTGAGCGAAATTGAGATCTACGACACTCAACTGATCGGTATGCACCATATCATCCAGAATTTGTTGTATCGCTACATCCTCCCTCGGTGATAAAGTGGAACCATGTGCTGTATAAAAAGAGGTCCCGCCCACATGATATGCTCGTTTTATAGAGCTGCTTGATGGCGGAGTCTCCGGAACAAACCCGAATTTATGCCCATGTTTGCCGAATATTTTCTCAAGAATTTCCAAATACTTCCCAAGTTGCCATTTATCAAAATTTTGCATATCAGTTGCAGGATTCTGCAAAACACAGAATGTATATGAAATCAATTGTTCTAAAAACAAACGCAACACTTTATGCGGAAAAAAAACAGTGTTGACATCACCTTTGCTGCTCTGTAGAAAGCATACATGCGACTGCCAAAAGATTCACACAGGGAGGGGGAAATATGCATGTGCCTCCTTTGGCTCAGTTCCCAAGCAAATTTCGGCCAGAAATTGTCATCACAAGGTGATCCCACGGAATGGCCATCCTTGTTGCAAACATCTTGTAAAAGACCTAAATATTCTTTGACATGCTATAAAAAACCAGCAAATAAAACAGCCACTTCATAAATAAACAGCAAGTAAAACTAAATTGCTGCAATGAAAAAACAGCACATAATGGGCAGTTTTGACTTTCAAGCTTGTTTTTAAGTTCAAATTGCTGCAGCATACTAACTTAAAAAAAAACAAAGCAGTAAATACAAAAATATTGCTGTAAAAAAACAGCAAATAAAAATCAGCCTTGCATAAAAACAGCAAATAAAAATCAGCCATGCAAATACACAATTAACAGGGGATTTCAAACTCAAATGTCGATACCAATAGGATTAAGCATATGCAATCATAGTCATCAAATAATATCCCTTTTTGCATTATAGCTTATAAGATTGTGACCGGGTTCGGGTTAGTCGGGTTTTGGGATCGGGTTTCGGGTTAGTCGGGTTGGGTTAGTCGGGTTAATCGGGTTAATTAGCTTACTTTATATAAATTTACTTTATACCAACACAAAAATGAACTTAAAAATATAGAGTAAGCTAATTAACCCGATTAACCCGAAACCCGATTAACCCGAACCTTAATAGGGTCGGGTTGCGGGTTAGATTTTTTTTCTAAAAAAACCAGACTAACCCGACCCGATTAACCTAAAACCCAATCAGGTTGACCCGATTAACACCCCTAGTTAGGGGTGCAAATGAGCCGAGCCGAGCCCAAGCTCGACTAGGCTCGAGCTCGGCTCGTTTAACTTACACATAGCTCGGGCTCGAGCTCGGCTCGTTTAACTTACGCTGAGCTCGAGCTCGGCTCGTTTAACTTACGCTGAGCTCGGGCTCGAGCTCGGCTCGTTCAACTTACGCTGAGCTCGGGCTAGAGCTCGGCTCGTTTAACTTATGCTGAGCTCGAGCTCGGCGCGTGAGCAGTTTCTCAAGCTCGAGCTCGACTCGTTTACAGTTTTCTTAATTAATTTTTATATATTTTAATTATAATTTTATATACAACATAATATGTATTGTTTAGTGTTTTTCATAATATTAATTAGATTAAATAATAATTATATATATATATATATATGTAATAAAAATCATATTAATGATAGGCTCGTTTAAGCTCGCGAGCCGGCTCGAGCTCGATAACTGAAGCTCGGGTTCGTTTATTAAACGAGCTTACTTTTAGGCTCGAGCTCGGGCTCGTTTAAGCTCGGCTCGATCGAGCTTTTTCACGAGCCGATCCCGAGCAGCTCGGCTCATTTGCACCCTACCTCAGCCTTCTCTAAACGCCATCCCTACTCATTTCGCACTTCTCTAAACGCCAATGTGGGGCTAGCCCACTTGGTAGAGGCATATGTCTCTAAGAGAGGATGTCTCGGGTTCAAACCTAGGTAATGTTGTGTAATATTGGTGTAGGTAGAATGTGATAAACTCACATCCTAACATAACATGCATAAAGTAAACATACAATTGTCTTAAGGTTACATACCATTGTCATGAAACAAACAATTGTCTTGATTCAACACAAACAATCCACACCGCCAACACATAAACAATCAATCACTGCCTTACCTTGTTCTCGCTCCTCCTCACATCCTCCTTTTTGCGTGCAAGTGTGAATCTTAAACAACAGGTGCATATTCAAGCATATCGTGGATATATTGGACCTGATCTGCTGGCAGCTGCTTCCCCAAAAATAGACGAAGCCCTACGCGGGTAGGAGATCTTCTAAACAGAGCACTTACTAGATCCACCTCAGCCACAGTCACTAGATTCGCGGAATGAAGAGCAGCAAGAGCATCGGACAGACGTGGTTCCCACTCATTCCAGTCATCCTGCCTCGAACTTTGACTTGCACCACTAAGCCTACTTGCACCAATAGACCTAGCAGACTTACCGGACCTAGAAGAGCTACTGGAACTTCTAGCAGAACCTTTTCTCCGGAAATGCGGGTTACGTGCTCCAAAGTTTTTGAAAAGTGATTCCTTTAGGTGCAGTGGCTGAGTTAATTGTTCTGAATGATTCTTTTTAATCCCCCTAGAAGTTTTCTGCAAACCACAAAATGTATATGAGCTCAATGAATATCCTGCAAAATAGCTACTGAATTAATCTTTTGGACAACTGAAATTCCAAAATCACTAGTTTCCAGTCAAAAAGCAATCAACAACACAATCTGTTCAGAAAGCTAAATTGACAGTCAAATTGAAAACTAAACTTTATGGCATATTAAGCCCTAAAAGCAGCAATCTTACTCATATTTAGGATTCATGAAATCAAATTTTAGGGAATAAATACTATAAAAGCGATAGACAATAACAGAAAGCATAAAACAATGTTAAAATTGAAAGACAGCAACAAACTATCAACGCCCCGAAGAACGGACAAAAAGTGTTGATATCACCTCCATTGCCAGGTGCAATTCTTTAAGGGACTTTCCAAATCTTTCGCATATGTCAATAGTTTCTTCTGTTATCTCTCCGTAAACCTTGACCTCCTGTGCAAATTTATAAGCAAAATTATACCAGAAAGTTTCAGGCTTGCTAAGAGATCCCATGGTATCGTTGGTCCCATCGCTAGCGCTTAATAAAAGTTTTATGAAGGCTTCACGATTAGAATGACAAGCTTCCTACAATAAAATATTTTCTTTCAATTATTTGTACTCCTATGGTCCTATTGACATCGGATATGTATATTGAAATCTATGACTCTATGGACTAAAATAAAATATATGAGAACTTACCAACATTGGGTGCCTGGTATAATCACCCAAATGCTTACGCACCTCATCGCGTATGCTCCTCTTTTTATTTAAACCTAGTTTCTCCAATTCATCCATTTTGTGCTCCTATAATCCTTATTATTGAAACTAGCAGTCATTTATGATCTCAAATTTGGAATTATCGAAATATTTGTACTCCTATGGTCAATAATGGTCCTATTGATATAGGGTATTATATTGAAATCTATGGACTTACAACAGATATAGGAAAACTTGTGTCTCTTTGAGGTCTTCTTCTTTTCGTGTACCGACTCTGTAAAAGGGAAACAAAATAAAAATTACCAGGTACTTAAAAGAGTGTAACCCAACGTTACAAAAGTAGCTTAGCAAATTGTTGGGCTTGCAACAACTTGCTAAGCCACATATACCTTAATTCTATTTTAATACATAGAGGGTGTTTGGCTTAGCTTAATTCCCCCAACTTTTAACTTATCGACTTCTTATAAGTTAATCAGTTGTAACATAGTGTTTGGCAATTGGAATAGGACTTCTATTTTTCCTTCTAACTAAAGCTATATTCAAGGGTATTTGAAAAGTAAGAATTTTTAACTTCTCAAAACACAAAAGTCCTTCCTTTTAGGAAAATCCTTTTGTTAAAAGATCTTTCGCCTTAAAATAAGCTAAGCCAAACACCCTCATAGAATACAAGCATTATAGCACAAGTATAGATAGGGGCATTAAGGTATCAGTTTTAATACATAGACTACACGTTTCAACCCATTTAACCCGTTTTCAACAGAAATTGACCCATTCATCTAAGAACCCCCTATGAAAGCAGTTGATACCAAAGCTTGACTACCAAAAACAGAAGCCGGTTGTATATAATGGCGAACAACAACAGATATTTACAAAAAGTTGAATAAAATTAAGTAATCAACAGCAATTACTATTTGAAAGAAATGTAATTAACCGAACAACAAGAGATACTTACATTTGATGAAGATTCTTCTTCACCATACAATCTTCTTCTTGTTCTCACCATGAATTCGGATTAAGGGAATTGGTATTAAAGGGGGACGACGAGTACAGATTTTTAGGGTTAGGCTCAGGTGTGATATGATGGTGAATAGTTGAGGGGAAGAGAGGTGGCGTCTCGGGAAGGTGAGGGGGAGTCTCGGGAAGGTGAGGGGGAATAAATATTGTGTATTGGAAAGAAATGAGTAGTTGAGTGGAATAAATTTATTTCTTGTTTGAGATAATAAAGTGATGAATTAAAGGAATTCCCCAAATAGTAAAACCTGGAATTAGTCAAGGGAAAATATTAGCAGCTTCATCCAAAAGCAGAGGCTGAAGCGAAGAAAAATCGTTGTAGATTAGAGAAAGGCAAATAAAATAACTTAAAATGATTCAGGCATCAAGACAAAACTCACCAAATTAGTTCCAATTTCAAGAACCCGAGCCTCGTAACAAAGATTCTTCAAAACTCACCAAATTAGTTCCAATTGCAAATCAACCAAATCACCAAATTAGTTCCAATTGCAAATCAACCAAAGATTGTTAGTGAAAGTTAGGCTAAGAAAGAAGGTCAAAACGGGAAAAAAGACAGACCTGTAGAATTGTCCATGAACCAGCGATGCATGTGGTGATTTAGATGTCACCGCTTTAAACCTACGAAGAAAGATTGACCGTTCATCCGGGGATAACCACTGTGGTTTGAGAAAAAAACTGAAAACATAAGCGAGATTTGAGGGGTTATACCTTCGCGACGTTGTGCACACTGCTCATCTTCTCAAACTCTCTCGATGTTACGTTTGTGAAGAAGAAACCCATAGACCAGAGAAAAAACGATGAAGGAGCAGGTCAGACGCACGTGTTTAGAAGCTTGGAAAAGATTTTTATAGTCCAAAACCAAAAAGGAAGTAATCGGTTTTGTGTTATTTGGCAGTTATCTGTTGCAATTGTTTAGATAAATGGTTTGTAACTATCAACTATGTTGGATGAACGGTTGATATTTGGTTGGAAGCATGACGAACTTTTTAATTTCGATGTTTTGTTTTGGATAATCATGTACTTTTTAAACAATTTCTATGTAATTTTTGGATGAATGATGTATTGTTAATGTTTTATATTGGATCGTTTAAATTTATAAACGCCTATTAAGGCTCCCAAATCTCCTCCGTCTCTACCTTTCAGAAAATGACCAAATGGCCCCTATACTTTGTAAAACTGAGTTTTGTAATTATGTGTCGTACATCGATACACGCGTGTGTCGTGTATCGATACACGCGTGTGTCGTATATGGCGAGACACGCGTGTCGTATATGGCGACACACGCGTGTGTCGTATATGGCGAGAAACGCGTGTGTCGTATATCGATACACGTGTGTGTCGTGACGCTATACACACACGGTATTGTGACGCGATACACGCACCGTTAGCTAGTTGCACATAAACGGTTTGCACAAGTGTAGGTGTATAGCGCGATGCACGCGTGTGTCGTATATCGAGACACGCGTGTGTCGTTTATGGCGATACAAAATAACGAATACGTCTTATCTATCGCCTTTTCTTGGCTTTGTGGATACACGAGCTCACCTTTCGAGGCTGACATACAAGCATTGAGTCTACAAATCGCTAGAAACGTATAGCAAGACCAAAGGTAGTGGCACATAAATGGTTTGCACAAGTGCAAGTAGTAGTTGCTAGTAGTTAGCTAGTGTTATGCACAAACACATAACAGCTGGTCAGCCGGAACTCAAACAACTTGTTCATCGGGAACTCAAACAGCTTGGTCACGATGTTGCATCTATGGATTAAATCTTAGGTAATTTGACCACAGTTTGACACATTGTTTCACCATTACTGCAGTAATGGGCATAACTGTTGTTTAAGGGCACAATGGGTATAAGGGCATACTTGGTATTAGGTAATTTGACCACAGTATGACACAGTTTTACACCATTACTGATGTTTGACTTTAAAAGTCAAACTGCACAATATATGGGCATAACTGGTTTTAGGAAAGCAATATGTAAGAAGTTGAAGGAAAAGTAGTACATATGCAAATTTGTTTTTTGTCATATGCTTCCCCACTCTATCAAACTCAAAATGAAGGATCACGCCGCGTCCTTAAAACGTCGAAGGACTTTATCGATATACGTACTTTGACTCAGGCCAATAAGTCGCCTAGATCTATCTCGATAGATCTTTATTCCGAGAATAGAGGCGGCTTCTCCAAGATCCTTCATTGAGAAACATTTCCCTAACCAACTCTTGACGTTTTTTAACATCGGGATATTGTTTCCAATGAGTAATATGTCATCCACATATAGGATCAAGAAAGTTATATCACTCCCACTTGCTTTCTTGTACACACACGGTTCATCTTCACTTTTGATAAAACCAAACTCTTTGATTTTCTCATCAAAACGAAGATTCCAACTCCGAGATGCTTGCTTAAGTCCATAAATGGACTTATT
>JAOXOA010000008.1:2241686-2254644 GCA_028566315.1 Rudbeckia hirta
TTATTTTAGTGGTTAGGCTATTAGGCTTCGGTGCCGCCAGTGTTCAGGCTACTGGTGATGTGGCGCAGTTTAACTGGCTGGTGATCAGACTACTTCAGGCTTCACGGCTAGGCGCCCCCTCCCCCCTAAAAGTACATTGTTGTTATATGGGGAAATGAGCATGTTGTTGTAACAATGAATGAAATGAAAAAAGATTGTGTTTTCATGCATCAAAAAACTTTCTAATAATATCTTATTACTCCATGTGTACCAACAATCCAACATATTCTAAAAATATACGTGTTTCTCACACTCCACTCTTTATATCCACATCAACCATTATCCTAAAAATAAAAAATCTAGTTGTTTAACCAGACAATAAGACATTAAAGTCAAATAACACTTATAACACATGGTACCACTGTGTCAGGCATCCCATTACTCTTATAGTCTTATCAATTAACTAATATGCTAATACCTACACCATAAGTTTTGGACATAAGCCAAAATAACCGAATGTATGTTCTTGAATAACTACGTATTCGTAGACACTTTCTCCATCTTCCACATTCTCATAAATCACTATCCTACTGAAACTATATGTAATGGTGCGCGGTGATCGGCCACCGCGACCACATCAGACCACCGCCCGCCGTTACCTCCTCTCGTAATCGGCCGCCGCGATCACGACCGCTACTCCGGCCGCTTGGGCGATGCAATTTTGGGGGTTTTTTTTTCATTTTTGAACCAATTAGGTTCACTCATTTCCACTCACTCACTTGCCACTACGGCCTCTAAGTGATCACCCCGACGATCATCCACAAGCCACATCAGCGCTGACGTGGACCAATCAGGTTTGATCATTTTGGTGATCACCCCGGCGTTCGTGGTGCCACTACGCATAGTCTGATCATTAAGATAAATGTAAAGTTGCCACATCACCCCTTAACTCAATCAACTTATTAGTTATCTTCTAATTATCATGAAAAAAAAAACAAAAGGATGTCAATAGCAATCCTTCAGTAACAAAGCTAAAATCAGATAAAATAAAAGATAACATGAAAATAAGTTGAGGTGATGTTAAACCTGAAAATGAGGGCTATTGAGGCACCGAGCTAGTTGTCTGAAAAGGGGAACCATGCATCGTTGGAATTCAGTGGCTTGTGTTGCTTCTAGAACTTCTTCAAGCTCCCCAAGAATAAGAACTTCCTTCTGGCAGTTTGTGATTGGCCAATACTTAAGCAAACCATTAATAACAGTATCAGCCAATTTATTGTCTTTCTCTACAAACTGAATGATACAGTAAGCAAGCTGCTGATGATACGTAGCAATCGGTTTAGGTTTATGAAGTGGTATGAGGGCTCGAACGAGAAACAACTTATGTTCCTCTTTCATTGGCAATGCAAATCCATTAATTATGCTTCCAAGAATTTCCAATAACTCAGCAATCCCACTATTCCTTTCAGTTTCATAGATAAACTGATAAAAAATATTATTGATTGCTTTCCTAATAAACGGGCGATGCACCATAAATTTCCCATAAATTCTGTGTAGAATAGTTTTCAAATATTCCCGCTCACGAGGGTCCTCGGTATCAAACATATCCAGTAACTTTAACACAAAGGAATGATCAATAAACTTCTTAGCAACTTTTGTATCAGTATCTGTTGAGATAATATATCTCAAAAGCAGCTCATAAACAAGCTGTAAATGCGGCCATGAAGGGTCAAGATAAGGTTCATCTTCATCTGCCTCCATGCTCACAGACCCCGTGTTTTCATGAGCCCCAGGCGGTAAACATCTGAAAATGTTCACCGAAATCATTTTAACCATCTCCTCCTGATTAGCCTCAGTTATTTTGCTCGAACCCGACTGTACATAATCAACAAGCTCCACAAGATTCAGCCTCTTAATCTCCTTCTCTTTAATCGAACTCAACGTATCCGAAAAATCAAACAGCAAGCAACACACACGACACTTCCTTTGAAACAACTGTTGCCTTTCGGAAACCGAAACATCACGAAACATAGGAAGCGGTTCCACAGTCCCCGTAGCAGCCGGAGCCGACACCCCAGCACCACCATCCGGCACCTGCTGAGAGGCGGCTCCACCTCGAGAGGCATGGTTCACAACAACACTAGAAGTCGAAACCGAACCAGAAACTTCCGTATCGGTTTTCGAGGGCTTCCGCTGCCCGCGTTTCATAAACTTATTCAACATAGTATAATACAATCAAATATTTCAAATTAGCCCTAATTTATCAGATCACCAGTAAAAAAAATCGGAGACGATGTAAACTTAAACCGTAAACCCTAGGTCAGTTCTATAACAATCAACTAACAATGAACAGAGGATATGGATCTATATACCGGCAGAAGTTTCCAACACTATCGTTGCAGTGACAACCGCGGTGGTGGTGACGGTGGTGTTGACCGTTGACCGGCGAAAAAACGGTTGCTGTGCGTCGATCCGACGGCTGCAAAAGATGATTTGAGGTGAGCAGATTGAAGCAGTTATATGCAAAGAGATTGGATTAGGTTAGATTAGATAGAGATTGAAGATTGAAGATGGGGATTGTGGGACAAGAATTGGGATAATTTGAAATAGGAGCGAGGGTTTGGGGCTGAATGAAAGCGAGTGATGATATGATAAAGAAAACTAACTTTACTTTAGTGGAGTGAGTTACGTGAATTACATAAATAGTCCCTTGGCTAGTTTTATTCGATCTTGTGTTGGCTAGTGGATAATGTTGAAGATTTGGAAGAAATGGATATTCACCTCATTTGGGGATTTTGCTTGATTTTTGATTTTTTGTTGTGTGTCTTCGTCTTCTTTGTTGGTTCTGTTGTGTCGTTGTTGTTGTCGGTGGCTATTGGTATTTGATGGCGTCGATTCTAGGGTTTATTGATGAAAATTGGGGGGTTCTGAAAGATTTCTTGAGGAAAATGAAGATTTTTGGCTCCTTTCTTGATTTATACCATTGTTGATCCTCAGATCTTGGCAAGGTGCTTTAAATTTTTCTTTCTGATCATCGGATTTTGACGAGATTACTCACATGCATGTGAGCCGATCTTCTAATCAAGGCTATGTGTGTGGATCGGATGAGCAAAAGGGGCCACATTATGTGTGTCGTGTGATTCGATTATGTTTCACATTGTGGTTGATCTTTAATTCGTAGTGTGTAACTTTGATGTTGTTAATTCCGAGTTTGCAGATCTGTGTGCGGATCTGTTGATATTATTCTTTAGCTACGTGGTGGTGTAGAGGCGGTGATGTTTTTAATAAAATCGGATGAGATCTTCAGATTCGTATGATGATTGCGGGGCATTCCAGATGCCAACGTCATATTTGCAAGTTGCAACTGTGAAAGCAGACATAGCAGATCGACCCATTTTGAGACGTAGTCGACTACCGTAAGAATATACTGCTTTCCACATGATTGTGAAAACAGCCCAATGAAGTCAGTTCCCTAATATCATAAATTTTGCAGGCTTAGATGCTTGTTTGAGGCATTTCATTGCGGGTAGAGATATATCATGCCATTTGACAAGCATCGCAGTTCGAACCAATTCGTGAGCATTTTTGTGGAAGGTAGGCTAAAAGAATTTAACTTCAAGGACTTTTATTGTGTTTCTTGGCCCATGATGTCCTACTTTCGGTCTTTCATGGCATTGTCGTACTATGCTACGTGCCTCCTTTCCGTACATACATCGCCTTATCAATTGGTTTTGCATGACCAAAGCCACCTTGATCATCAACTCCAGCGATAATAGTAGCCATCATCGTTGTTAAAAGCGCCGAAGAACATAGCTTAAAAAGCTAGGGTTTCTTAACCCAAAAGGAAGTGGTCAAAAAAACCGGTCACACAAACCTCACCAAAGCCACCATGATCACCAACTCCAGCGATAATAGTAGCCGTCAGCGTTGGTTAACGTGGCGATGAACACATTGTCGGTGGCGAGAGAGAAAACACATGAAGTGGGGGCGGTACAAATGAGGGAAGAAGACAGAAAGTTACATTTATATAACCTAATCACAAGGGGTTCTTATGACAATGTAAAAGCATGGACCGGGTTTGGCAAAACGCAAAGCAAAAAGGACCAGATATAGACCATGTCAAATTGCACCGACATTACTAATTTAAGATAGATAATTAGTTAAAAAAATAAAAAAGATATTTATTAATCTAGATTTTAAGAAATTAATTTATTTAATGATATTAGAGACAATTATGTAGTTTAGATTTTGAATCATTTAAAAGTGTTCAACTAACTAAACCAAATAAAACCTAGCCTATATCGATAAATATATGGGCTTGTTAGTGTTATACCTAGATTATGGTATTTGTGGTTATAAACTAGTATTTAGCATCTGCGTTACGTGTGTGGGAGGCAAAAGTCATAACATTTTATTAAATTAATGATTTTATTTTAGGATATATCGGTTTACGTAGTCGTTATTTAATTATACGTTTAGGCTCAGAATTATAGCTGGATGTGTGTGCGACACATGATTAAGTTAAAATTTAACTTTTGGTTTGTGAGGTTGCATAGGCTTTTCAAGTTAAGGCTTATACCCACCCTTTACCCTCCATTTTTCTCCGGCTATGAATTTGTAAATAAAACCGAGGCTCAGATTCGTAAAACGTCAAACGAAGAGGATAAATCTGCATGGCTGCATACCAACTGGGTTGCCCCGCCAAGACGCGGATAATCTCAACTTAGTCCGAAAAAAGACGCCTTCAAGGTCATCATCATAGCCTCTAAGAAACTAAGCAAACAAAGTCATAGCCAAACCAATCCACCAACATCATTCTACTAAACATTGACATTTTTCTATTTAGTGGCATACAAAAGGCACAAACTATCATCTTTAACACTACACCGTCACCATCGCCATTACAATCACCACAACGATTGCATCGTCCGAGCCTATCACCAACATCATTCACTCTCTCTCTCTCCCCTTTCTCTCTCTAAGCTCATCATCAGCACCAAAGGTTCCATTTTAAGGTTTACCCAACATCAAACACCAACCCGTCGCCATGATGGTAAAGCCACCGGCAAGACCATCTCAGCTCAGGCAAAGCAAACAGAGTCGGCAAGACCATCACAACCACCAACTCATGCATCATAAGGCCTTTCATCGCCGGCGGCAATACGGGAGAGGCAACGGTGTTTGGCCGACGGCTTTTAGAGAGAGAAAGTAAAGAGATGTAGAGAGCATCTTCAAGAAACCGGTGGAGCCAAATGGGGCTGCTGTGCATTAGGATCTTGTACACCAAGCACAAACAGTCGTACAATTAGCTACAATAACCATAATCTCACGAACCAAAAGACACAATTTATTAATAGAACCACCAAGACCATGAACGCCACCAACTCAGCCAGCCTAAGGCACCTTCCTCGTCGGAAGTAAAACGGAAGAGGCAACGGTGGTTGGTCGTAGGCAAAAGCAAAAAGGCCCGTCAAGGCCATCACCACCACCAGCTCAGGCAGCATAAAGCTCTGTCATCGCCGGCGGCAAAACATGTGAAGCCACGGTGGTCGGTCGGCCACCTATAGAGAGAGAAAGTAAAGATATGCCAAAGCAAACAGAGCCGAAAAGACCATCACCACCACCGGCTCAGGCATCATAGAGGCCTTCATCGTTGGTGGCAAAACGTCCGAGGACACGGTGTTCGGCCGACGCTTTTAGAGAGAGAAAGTAGAGAGATGCATAGAGGATCTTCAAGAACCGGTGGAGCCAAATGGGGGGGGTGAGAAAGCAGGGCTTAAAATGAAGGACTTGTGCATTAGGATCTTGTACAGTTGTACACCAAGCATAAAAACCTATACAATTAGCTATAGTAACAATAACCTCACAAAACAAAGTTAGAATTTAAAATATATAACAATGAGATCATGTTTTTAGTTTTAAACACACATAATACATACTCATCATTTTCGGCCTCCTCCACCGCTTGCACCCCCAACCACCACCGCCTCTACCTCCATCGGGCCGCCGCAACCGTGCTCGATTTCGCCGGCCTTCAGGACCTGCCTGCCGCCGCAACCATAAAGGTCCATTCTTATAATTTTTTTAAGTTTTTTTTGTAAATCTTTAAAACTAGAAGAGTAACGAAAAATCATTCCATCTTCTTCATTTTACAAATGAGTACAAAACCCTAAACCACTAAACCACCACCGTCACCACCTATGACCACCACCGATGCCTGCCACCGTCACCTCTCTCTCTCTCTATCACACCACATGCCACCGTCACATCTCTACCAACTAAAATTCAAAAAGGCAAAAACACAATAAAGATCAAGACAAGCAAGCATGTGATCTGCCAAAATTTCACCTGCAAAATCCTAAATCCCAAGCCTCCATTGAGGTTTCTCGTCCACCATACATTTCGATGGCAAAACAAATCAGACATGCCTCCATTTGTTTGGCATCTAGATCAAGAAAAAACACATCCTAAATCCCAAGCCTCCGTCCAAATCGTGATATGCCAAAAATTCACTAGTTTTGACCCTTCGATGGTGCACGAGCTGTGCCAAGATCTTAGTGGCGATGGACCACCACCATACACTTCTATCCATGTCGATTGTTTGGCATCTAGATCAAGAACAAACACATCCAGTAGCCGGAACCTAAATCCCAACCGAAACCCTAAATACCAAGCCTCCATCCCTAAATCCCTGGATGAAAAGAACGAGTCAGAATTAGAACAACTCCCAGTAGCCGGAACCTGAAACGAATTTCTAGTACATGGTTACTACTCCAGTCGTCTTGTCTGGTGAGACAACCACTATCGCCTCCTTCTGTGACACCACCGGATCTGTCACCGTTAATCCAAATCGAAATCTGAAAACACCCTCATGTTCGTCGTGTCTTCCGGAGTATGCGAGGTTGGGCACGTGCTCCGAGAGGGCCGATTGTGACGACCGGTTAATTCTATCTTATAGTATTTGTACACGTGTCCACATATATTATCCGTTGATAATTTTGATATTAAATCTAGGATTGATAAATAATATACAAGTATGGATTTCCGTTGATGATTTGTGACAAAATATAGGAATGTGTAAATTTGTACAAATACTTGAAAATAGAAAAGACGTGTGTGACGTATCCCAATATAAGAAACCCAAGGACCTAAATTTCGAAAAATGACATGGAATTATGTTAGTTGGAACGTGCATGAGCGAAAACGGGATCGCATATCGAACAGGATCAAGAAAATATTTTTCTGGTAATCCTAGTTCTAGGCGCAACGCCTATGACGTCGAAGCCACAAACGCCACGCCAGGAATAAACAAATGGGATGCTGACATCTTCTACTTCCTGGGGCAGCGCCAGGAGTAAAGATGTGCTAGACGCCTCGCCAGGTTCCAAGAAGGTTCGGAAAATCCACCTACGCTGCCACGTGGCACTCGAGAGGTTTATTCAAAGGGAGGCGCAGCGCCAGGAAGTCAATTTTCTCGACTATAAATAGGAAGGTCGGGTTTCAAACGAAATACGTACCTTTTCTTGTCACTTTTCTCCATCCAATACCCGAAACCCTCTACTACAACCCTACGGGGATACCCTACTAGCACCGGTTCATTCCAGAACGACTGGGGATGAGATTCTGCTCGAAGCACGGTAAATTTCTGAACCAAACTTATGGGTTATAGCACGGGCTCTGCCCAAACGAAAAATCTCTAAGGACGAACACGTAGAGGTTCTGCCTGGAAATGCCGACTTATACGTCGAGGCTCTGCCTAACTCATTTTCAATTGCTCTCAATTAGACAATTGTTGAGTCAGTATCCAACCCCAATTAAATAAATGAGATTTCTTTATAATTTATGCAAGGGTTCTGCTTAAATTTTAAATTAGGAATCGTCGACGGACAAGACAATGTTCTGTCCAATTATTTTATAATTTTTCCACAATGAATAATTACTGTCGAGAATCTACCCAATTTAAATTAGAATTTATTTCCATATTAAGCAGAGGTGCTGCTTAAATAATTTTCCATGATGGATAATTATTGTCAGGATTCTGCCCAATTAAAAGTATATTTTATTCTGAACTATTATTCGGGTGTCGTGGCCTCGTTATGCGTGTGACCCTGTGAAGAAAATCGTATGTACTGTGTCCTTCTCTGTCTAGAAAAGAAGGTGCTAAGAATCTCTTCTAGACCGGTTATCTTTCCTGGGATGAGGCTTAGTGAGCGGTTCTTCGGAGGCAAACATGTACTTCGTCCACTTCCCACAGAGGATGATTTTGAGGAATTTAAATACGTCAGGATTCTGGGGAAATTATTCCAAATTAAGGAGAGACTCTGCTCAACCATTAATTAAAATCCAATCACGATTAGATTATCATTTTCAACCTGTGTTAATTAACTAAGTTAATCATCACATCCATGGAGAGTAAATTCCATTCTTAATCTATGACTATAAGATCAGCGTGAGATCTTCCTGGGAAAGGACAATCTTAAGAAACCGTTTGATACATCAACTAGGTAAATAAATCCTAACTAATGTGAAAACTTGGAATTGAATATATTTCCTTGGAAAACTTGTATCGTATGATCCGTTATGGGTCTTACGATAATTCGATTTGGTTAGTAGTGTTTGCTTAATTATGGCAATGGGGTTAGTTTACACGTACAAGGATTCGGCAGGTACACCGTTTAGGGTCATGAGATGGTGAAGGATGTAGGCATACACTTGTTTACCCATGACTGTAGTTAACCTAGAGTGGACATAAGGGTCAGGCATTATACCAAACACATAAATCTACAAATCATGATATCGTTCCATCATAAAACTATTTTGGTTTTATGTCGGTTAACTGTATTTACCAGCGAAATCTGACGTATTTTCCAAAGATTTATTCTCATGTGAAGGCTCCTAAGGTGTTGGACACACTTGGATCTGGCTATCGTCTTGGAACTTGCATCCCTGGACCGCTGGCATATGATGTCATGTTTTATGTAGTGTAGCAATAAATAAATATTGTACGCTATTATCATACCTATAATTTTCAAGTTTAATAAACAAGTGATGTTTTGATTATTCTTGCAATTTAATTATTATACATACTTCCGCATGATTATACTCTGATGCCACACGAGCAACCCCATCCTCTGGGACCAACAGTATAAAAAGGAAAAATCGGCGCGTGACACGGATGGTGGCCGAAATAGGCATAATCGCCGGCGGGGTGTGGTGGAGAGAGAGTACTCTCTCTCTCTCTTCCTTTCTCTCTCTGTAATTTCTCTTCTCTCTATGTGTCTTTCTTTTTGAACGACAAGTTGTAAAGTTAACAATGGTTGTTGTAGGTGGTGCAGTAAGGGGGGCGGTGGTGATGGTGGGGTAGTGGTAGCGATTGATTTAGGGTCAGAAGAAAGAATAGAAGATAAAGATTTATAGTTTTATAAGTGTCCCTTATAGTTTAAAAAGTTTACAAAATAAAAATACTTCAAAAAAATTACAAAATGACTTTAGGAGTAAAAAGACTTACCCATGGACTTCAATTAGTTTTTAACCCAGTTAGTGATAAAGGTCATATGTTGTTACCAAACATTCGAAAAAAGGTGATCCGCTGTAATTATTGAAGTTAAAGGTGATATACTGAAACTTGGTATAAACGTATAGGCCATTTACTATAATTTACTCAACATTTAATTCATAAACCATCATAGCAAATCTATAATAATTCAGGCTTGACGGTACTTGACGTTAATCAAATATCGGTTAACGTCCCTAATAATTCGGGGTTGACGGTACTAGGTGCGAGTCAATATTAGTCAACGTACGTCAATATAGGTCATATCAGTCAAAGTCGGACTTGGCGTCGCTTGATGGTTATTAACCCTCAAACCCTTAAACACGTAACTGGTTCAAAGCCACCAAACGATTATTCATTGATAATCACAATTTCTACGACAATGATTTTTATGACAAGCATGTAATTACTTTTATTTTTATAACTAGTAAAACTACCCCGCGCGTTGCGCGGGAAAAACGTTCGCGTATTTTAAACCTAACGGATACGTATTCGACCGCGTTACGGGGCGGAGGGCATAAAATCGTGCTACCAATGGTGGTGACGTTAAAATATGCTAAGTTGCAATCCTACGATAAAAGGGGGGGAGACGTAAAACAACGTGATGTGAGTGCATAAAACTGTGCTATCAACGATGGTGACGTTAAGAAAAAAAAGGAAAAAACGGAAAAACAAACATGAATTTATAACACTAAGCGGCTTACCTGACCTCAAACGTCAATGAAAAAATATATATATACTATGCCAATGGGACGGTGGTGTAAAACCGCTAAGTCAACAACGACCAAAACCGGGAAAAAAACATACACGCAAGAATTTATGACATGAGGGAGCAAATTTGACCACGAAATAAACTTTGATGGCCAAACCTGAAAGATACAAAAAGTTGGTGTACTAAATTAATTGAGCTACCTGTCTACTTGCTTAAATATAAGTTGAGCTATCTGGCTGCCCGCTTCAGCTTCTAGGCTAGTTGCTTAAATTAAGTCAGCTACTTAGTTGCTTGCTTCAGCTGCTAGGCTGCCTGCTTCAGCTGCTAGCCTAGCAGTTTTACTGTACACTGGATGATTCAAATTGTTATATATGAATAATAATTAGAATTTTGAACAACACATTTACGTCAATGGTTAAATGCATATATTGTTTAAAATAGGTTAGGGGTTCGAGCCGGGTTAAAGCCGGTTTTCACAATTTCTTTTTAAAAATTAGTTTTAGCACCTTTTATTTTGTAAAAATGTTATAAATTAAGCTAAAACTTGTTCAACGTCATATTCAATTTTAAATCTGATTTTGTATAAAAACTATTAAAAACTTTATTAGGTTTGTAAAAAACTATTAAGGCTAGAATTTTGTTAAATAATTTTGTCAAAAATCACGTGACCATATTTTATAAGCTCCATTTCTCTTATCACATTTCAATAAATCGAATTCTTTTTGTGTATACTTTTGTTTGTTGTTTGCTCATTTGAATCTACCATTTAAAGCTTAACGATGCTAAATATAAGTCAGAAAAATGGTAAGCTCCGCTGCATAGCGCGAGATACCGTCTAATAATTCTATATTGAACAGTAGCTGCATATATTTAACTGAAGAGTAGTAGGATCTGTCATCCATCATGCTGGAATGCAAAATGATGAGCTCAAAGGTGGAGGCATAACATACACTAAATGTGGGCCTGCTGGATTGCAACATATATGGGCCTGCTTCACATTTGGCAAGTGTAGTTGTGGAGGACGCACATGTCCAGCAGCTAGTGGCACACACATTATTGATATCTCAATTCTTGCACCTATCACAATGCAACACAATTTCATTACATATAGTGTAAATGGGTCGGGTTAGATAAGAACTATCTGACCCGGCCCATTAACAGGCGTGCTAGTGAAGTGGTTTGAAAGTACCTTGTTTTGAGGAGAGAGGGGCATGGCCTCGTTTCCTTCCGGCAAACATCCAGTTCTTTGAATTCGCGTTGACTTCATACAATATTTCGCCCTCGAGGTCAAACTTGGTCAACCGTTCAAGTCTCCATTTGAATGTGACAAGTTGACCAACTGTAAGACCGTTTGATGGTAACGGGAGAAAAGCAACTGCTAATAAAGGTTCCTGCATGGGCCGTTGTAAATCGAGACTGCTTCTGAATGTTAAAAACGATGTGGCTTCATTGTCTTTGGGTGCATCGGTTTTTGAAGAGAGAGGGGTATGAGATCCATGATTTCTATCCCCGCAAATTTCATATTTTATATTTATTATTGTATCATGATGCACCACCACTTTTTCATCATCTGCCAAAAAAAATCATGTGAATGGTCAATTTGATCGACCATTTAAAGTTATAACTGAACCTTTTTACCGTTTTAATTGATTACACAAATTTCCATGACTTTATAACCAATCAAATGTAGCCACACAAGTAAAAAAAAGTGTGCATCTCGACCTCAAGAATGTTGTGGCCAAGGAAGTATTGCCATGACGTGACCCATTATACGATAAAAACATGACCTAAGCCTCCAAAACGAACATGTCAGCGGGATGTGACATTTTAACCAGCCAACCACACATGATTTGACACTTGGTCACCAAAATTTTTACTTTTGTACATCCAAGTTGGTATAGTCACAATTTGATATGGGTCAAATCTCCATTGGCCAGGATTGGGCTGCATGCCATATACAAGGCCATGAGGAGTGAGGACTTTGCCACATGTTACTATGCGAGTGGCTGACAGGTCAATCTCAATCAAGTCCGCGCGAATCCCGAGGGTTTTCGGCCCAACTGCATAATTTATGCATTTGGGTCCGCATGACGTCTTTTGATTGTGCTATATTGCAACAATCCATAAAAATATCTTTTTGCGTTTTCAGTCAAATGACCTGACTGTTAAATAATCTGGTAAGAAATTAACTACCTTCAGTAGTTGTAGTTCCAAGTGCTATACCAAACAAAACTCCAGATTTAGATGCCAGAGGAACAACCAATGGGAACATGCCAGATGTCGGTCTCCCGTCACCTCGTCCAGCATGAGAAAACCCATCATGTAAACCTAACCAAACATTATGTATCATTAGTGAGGAATTCACCCCAAAAAAGTTTCACTATAAAAACTATATCATACCATCATGTTAAAAATGTTTCACCATACAAATTATTCATTAGGCTGAAGGGAGTAGAGCTACTCTTTTGAGGGGCGACTTGTGTCATGTGGTGCCACTTAAGCACGTAAGATTTTGAGTGAAGCAGGAGTGGGGCTACTCTTTTAGGGCACCTCTTTTATGAGAGAGAGAAACAATTTAAATGGCAGTGGTGACACAACTTTTTATTTAAACATCCATAGGTTTTCCACATCATTGCCTATTGGCGAAATGGTTTTTAACAGCTCGAACTTTTCATTTCTGGCAAACAAAGGGCTGACCTTTAAAAATATCTGGTAAA
>JAOXOA010000008.1:2327940-2339112 GCA_028566315.1 Rudbeckia hirta
ATTAGAAAACCACCTTTTAGCTTGAAGAAACCATGGTACAATATTTGATGCTAGAGGTACAATTATGTAAATGTACATCTCAGTCAGCATATGGTACAACTCGCAATGCAGAGAATCTTCAAAAATTATTAATATAAAAATTACTATAATACTATGGATGTGAACAAAATCGGATCAAACCAACCAAACCACACATCCAACAAGATTCGGAATATCTTGTGAGGCTCAGAGATGATTGTTGCAATCGGTTGTCTATTTCAGACCTTCTTAGTTTATCAGACAATAACTCTCATCTCATCATTGATCTACTCATTTCGTATACACCGAGGCTCAATTAATGTGATGAAATACCAGGTAAGTCACCTCCCGGACTCAGTCGAACGCCTGCATCCTTAATTAGAGCTATTACCTGAAACTCGACCTTTTGAAAATACGTCACCATATAGCTAGTAAATACACTCAACCGACCCAAAACAAAATAGTTTTCATTGCATGGAATTAATATAATGATTTGTTCAGATTTATGTGCTTCATATTCAGCAACTGCCTCTATACAGTCCAGCGTAGGTAAAATTATTATACATCGGCAGAACCGTGGTGAGCTAATTACATCCAAGTACAACCCCGACCCATTACATGATCTGTGAACAGTACCCCGGTGAGCAAATTTCACCCCAGTAAGCAGTGCCACCCAACAGATGGTTCACGGAATAGGACCCCGATAAGCTAATTACACCCCAGTTGCAATGTCCACCCAATACATGGTTCGCGGAATAGTACCCGGTGAGTTAATTACACCCAGGACGCAATTTCCGCCCATACATAGTTCGTAGAAAAGTACTCCGGTGAGATAAACTCACCTCGGTACGTAGTGTCTGCCCATACGTGGGATACAACAAATCTGTGTGTTTGCATAATAAAAAACCCCCCATGCCATTTACTAGCAAGCACCACACTATACAAATCAATTTTTATCGCACCCAAAGTGCGATTTAATTTCATAAAGACACATTGGCTATTCGCCTTTATTAATTCCAAGTTTTCGTAGTAGTTAAGATGTATTTACCTGAGCATGTGCAATTTAGTCCAAAACGTTGTCTATCGTTCTCCTCTTTCTAGAATAGCCTTGCAGGGGTTCTATAGTCATGGAATAAGATTGGATTAAAATCCATGGATGTATGTAACCTTTGTCCTTAGACTCAGGTTGATAATTGACACAGGTAAGAATTTAACTAAATCGGTAGATTTACCGATAAATCGGATAGAAGTCATACTTACAATGGTTTATTCTCCAACTTAGTTGGACCATTGGATAAGTCTTTACGTTGTAATAAACGAAGTTAATTGTCCCGTGCGCGCCATTTTAGCGTTTAAGCTTTCTAAAAGCTTGTACACCGTTTTCACGGTTTTCGGATGGAAGCTAGGTCTAGTCTAATACGTACCGGGGGATTTAATGATTGAGAATGTTTATAACCTGACCATCTCAGGTTACAGAGTTCATTGACCATTCCGGCTAGTTTCTTCTTGATCCTTAGTTTACAGAAGATGTCAAATTTGACCATTTTACCCTTATAGTTTGACTTTGAAATCGGATAGCCATGAACTATGACTTATACATGAGCTTTAAAACTTTTGACATATCCAATTACTAGAATAAATTTCCCAGAAGGGATTGCACAATTGTAAAGCCAAACTCCTCTATATTCATAGTTTAAGAAATGGCCATATTTAGGTCAAAACGGGTTAAAACTCATTTACAATTTAGGGGTCATAAAACATGTTTAGAAATGACCATATAATATTTATAAAACATTTACATCCCTTATTTCTTTCTGTAATAACTTTTAACATCAATTGAATATATTTAAAATCAAGAACAAGCTCATGTTTGACCAAATTGAGTGAACTCGAATTTGAGGGTCAATGCTACTATCTTAGGTCATTACAGAACCCTAAAGCCATTTATATCAAGTTATGCATTTAGCTTAGTAGCTTCAAGGATTAGGACTAATTTGGTGATCTAAGTCAAGTTTGGGTTTGACTTATTTGATCACATATTTGACCATCGGAAATAGCGGACTAATGTATCATCATAATTTGAGATAATTGATATAAAGATACCTTAGTAGATGTAGAAAGCCCACGTAAAAGGAATTTGGATATCAGTCCTTGGTTTGCCCCGTAGACTCGGTCAAAGCAAAGTCAAACATTTGGGAATTAGAACTGAATACTACGAATTAAGAGCTCAACTTTAAGAGACAAGTAAAGGAGGTATTGAAGAGTTACCAGATCGAAAATTTTGAGAAATAGTTGAGAGAATGAAGAGAATTCCCGGAATCAAGTCTGCTTGGTTTGACCTTGAGTGTTCTTGAGAGATGGAGAGTGAATTAGCACACAAGAGAGTGAATGAGACGTTCTATTTATACCCAGAGGCTCCAGAGGTAAATCACACATCCAACCATCAGATAATGACACGTATTTGGGGTGTCATGGACTGTAAACGCGTATACAGCAAGCTGGCAGCGAAGAGCTGTATCTGTGCCAATACAGTGGACCACTATATATAGTGCACCGCTATATTGCATCAGATGAGTTTCCCACGAAGAGCATATAGCGGTCCGCTATATATGTAGCGGCCCGCTATATTGTCTTCGACAAAAATTTCAAATCTTTGTTTAGGCATTAGTTTTGAGCTGTTTGCTTGCACATTCACCCTTATTTTTTGTGAAATAAAAAATAGAGGGACACATCTGACCACATGGCATGTAATCACTTGTCCAGACGAGGCGGGTTATCACACTTGCCACCACCACCGCCGTCGGCCACCACCACTCGCCGGTCACCACCACTGGCCGACCACCACCGCTCCCCGGCCACCACTTGACAATTATATATTTTTAGTTTATAAAACATACAACATTATATTTTCAGCTTGCCGATATTCAGACCACATCTTCAGTTACAGACATAAAATCAGATTGCAAACAGTTTTTGTCTGCAAAAAACAAACAACACCTAAGTATGGTAAGAATGTGATAATCATTGTGGAAGAGGGCATAGACTATTTATAGCATTGGAGGATGAAGATGTTGTTTTCAGTTTATTCAATGGGTTCCATTGGGGAACAAGATCTCTGCCCGCGAGTCTTACGTTAGTGGGATTGCCATTTGTCTGGTGACGAGGTTGTCCTTTTGTGCTCCCTGTCATCCGTGTTTGTTCCCCTGCGCGCTAATGCATGGTAAGGGTATCTTGGGTGTGCGCACGAGATAGGGGGTGATCCTATATGAACCGTTGGTCCACGTTATGCGCTGGTGGTTATGCACGTGCGTGGTAGCCGATGTGTAGTTGTTGCGCGACGACGTTCAAAAGCCTGGGCCAAGTGTCTAATTACATAGATATGAGCTTGCGGTCCACTCTGTGTGTTGGGAACCCATATATCTTCAGCCCCCTATGTTTTTTTCTGTTACTAATTTTTCGTATTACGTTTCGGTTTAAATTTTTTACGAATAACACTCCACAACGTTTGTGTGTGATTCAACAATTTGCACTTATTTTTTCACTGTTTAACGGCCCTATCACATCGCGTAGGTACTAAATCGACTTAATTATTACTTTTTATTATCTTTTGCATTTCGCGTCTATGGTTCAACATTTTTACATCTGTTCTTAATGACGGTGTAACATTAGTACTACTTGACACGGTTTTACGTCTCATATCGTGGGCTTAATACTATTTTCAATTCAAAACCCATTTCTATTATTCCTATGAAACCAACCTTTAGTCTGAAGAGTGGAAGACGGTGAATCGACGGCGAGGAAGAAACGAGGAGATTCAAGCTACAACGTTCTTCTTGACGAATCTACAGGAAGGCACTTCGATCAAAGACATATGGCTTCAGTGTAAAGGTCACGGAATGCTCTTAGATGTGTTCATACCGACGAAGAAGGATTCCTTGGGGAGGGTTTTTGCTTTTGCTAGGTACAACAAGGTGAAGGATAATGCCCTTCTCCTAAGAGCTTTAAACTCTACATGGATTAAGGAAAAAAGGATTAAAGCCAATGTCGCGAAATACCAACGTCAATCGATTCCCTTGAAGGAAAGAAGCCTCCCGGAGTTAAGAAACCCAAGAGTCGCCGAACAACCAACATTTAGAGATAGCAGATTCTAGGGGGATAGTCACTTGACGATCAAAAAAACAAAAGTGGGTGTATCATACAAGGAGATCCTACTAAGAAAAGAGGCAGTTTCTACTATGGGAGTTAAAGAGGTGCAGGTTGAGTTGTCGAATAGAGGGGAAAATATTCCATTGAAGAATAGGGAAGATAGATCTGTACTTTGTGAAGTGAAAGACATTGTGGTGCTATGTAATATACGAAAGTTTTTATCGGAATCTTTCTCCCAGAGGATGGAGGTTAGGTATATAGGGTTTGAATATATTAATTACTTTTGGTTCATCTATGGAAGCCGATGAGTTCCTTGTCATTCAAAGATCCAAATCGCTTGCATGGCTAAGCAAAGCGACTGTCTGGGTACGGTGTGCATGGGTACCAAAACGGGTGGCGTGGTTGAAGATCCAAGGTGTTCCCCCTCATCTTTGGGATAAGGAGGTCTTTAACATAGTTGCAGAGGTCTTTGGTCCGAGGGTTCATGATTCAATAGCAGACTGGAATGATGGCAACCTTGCGGTCCATAAAATCGGTGTAATTAGATCAACCGGAACACCAGTCAATGAAGCAGTTCGGGTGAGGTTGAATGGGTCGATTTTCCTGTGTTGGGTCTCAGAACTAAGTATCAATTGGATCTCTGATTCCTTCAAGAATGGTGGTAAGCTACTAATTATCAATAGTCCCAGGAAAAGACAGGTGGATAGAGAGGAGTCGGCCGGAAATGACAATCAGGTACCAGACCATCCTCCCTTGCAGCCATCGGCGGCGGATACTCCGGTGGTGGAACTTCAACAGGTGAGAGATTCAGAGGCGGCGTGGGAGAATTCCAAAAGTCAGGATTCTTCCGATGCATGTCTTGGGAACCGGTTTTCATCCCATGAAGAGTCTTGGGAGCCACAGTATAACAATGATGATGTGGGGCCAGTATTAAATGAAGGGGATAATTCGAATATGGGGGAATTTCAAGTGGACCCGGTTTCTCAACATAGTGGGTCGGTGTCAACAAGTCCAAGTTACCATAGTAATGGGCCAAGCCCAAATTCGGGGGGGGGGGGAATTAATGATCCACAGGATAGTGATCCATTTTAATTGAATAATCTAATCTGGAAAGATCACATTAACGCCAGGAGAAAAAAGGAGAAAAAGAAAAGAAGTGGGCGACTGGCAAACCCCTCCATGAAACTAAAGAACTCGGTGGGGAAAAGGGCAAGATCGAAACATAAAGGGTCCAGAAATCGGAAGACCAGAGTATGTGTTGGGGATGAAGAGTCGAGTGAGGCACCGGCAAATCATAGCACTTCAAGATCTGAATCCATAGATCGGAATAGATCGATTCACTCTATGCCGTCGAATGAGTTCGAAAATGAAATTGCTAGTACCATCCAGGTGGGTAGAACGGTGGGCATAAATTTAGAGGATTGTCAGGATGAAATTGGCATGATTATACTTGGTGAAGGAGAGGCAAACTTGCCAAAATGAATTTTTTATCTCAGAATGTGAGGGGCACGGGCGATGCCAGGAAGTCGTCTCGAATCAAGGAGCTAGCTAGGAAGTTCAAGGTCAGTTTTATTGACTTGCAAGATACATTAACCGATTGTCTTGAGAAACTCCATGTTGAACAATATTGGGGTAGGGGTCCTTTTCAATTTGAAATGGTAAATGCAGTGGGGAGGTCTGGGGGTTTGGTATCTATTTAGGACCCCAATGTCTTTGCTTTGTCCGAATGTATTAAAAATAATAGGTTTCTTTACACATCTGGAAATATGATCGGATTGGGTCATGAAATTCATATCGTTAATGTTTATGCCCCCCAAGACTTGGCTTGTAAACGTTCCCTTTGGGACTCTCTGGCTAATTTATTGGTTTCCAGGTCTGGTCTCGTGGTGCTATTGGGTGATTTTAATGAGGTACGTTCGGATCGGGAACGTCGGAACACGACTTTTAATTGAAGAAGCTGTGAATTATTTAATGGGTTTATAAATGATTTGGGTTTATTTGAATACAATACAACAGGGTTGAAATTTACTAGGGGAGTCGGCTCGAAACTGAGCAAAATTGATCATTTCTTTGTCAATGAAGATTTCAAACTTTTATGGCCACTCGCAACTGTAACTATTCATCATCGATATATTTCTGACCACGGTCCCTTGACCCTATCAACTGCCGACAAGAACTTTGGACCAATACCATTCAGATTTTATAATTTGTGGTTGGAAACCCCAGGCTTTAAAGATCTAATTTCGTCATCCTTATCCAGCTTTTCTTCGTCTGGACCGGCTGATATATGTCTTGCAAATAAACTACGAATATTAAAGGGTGTAATAAAGGGGTGGTTGCAGGTTAATAAGGAGTTAAGAGTGGGTGAAATTACCGATCTTAAAGGCAAAGTACAGGAGTGGAAGGAAATTGAAGAGGGTCGGCCGCTATCAGAAGAGGAATCCTTGCAGGCCTTAGAGGTGAATTCGAATATCTTATATGTTGAAGCTTTGTCTCTAGCCGATCTTAGACAGAAATAACGATGCCGATGGGCATCTGAAGGGGATGATAATTCTGCATACTTTCACGGTTTAATCAATAGTCGTCTGGCCTGCAATCGTATTAATGGGGTCCAGTCTGGTTCTAGATGGATTTCGGACCCATTGTCGATGAAAGAAGTGTTCCATTCGTTTTTTCAGGCGAAATTTCAACCCATTCCTTGGAGCGAACCGACCTTCTCATGTGCTCATATGTGTTCATTATCAGAATCGGATAAGGTGGGCCTCATTGCTCCATTTACTCTTGAGGAGGTTAAGAGGCCGTATGGTCTTCTAGTGGCGACCGTGCTCCTGGTCCGGATGGATTCAATTTTCAATTCATCCGCTCCTTTTGGGATTCCCTGGCTCTTGACTACTATAATGTCCTAATGGAGTTTTATCACGGCAGCTTAATTAACGAAGGGTGCAGTTCTTCCTTTTTGGCTCTAATTCCAAAAATCCAGTCACCTAGTTCTCCAAATGATTTTCGACATATTAGTCTTCTTGGGTGCATTAAACCATTTCTTATGTTCTTGCTGCCCGTTTGAAAGCTGTTATTCATAAATTGATGTCAGAAGAACAAGCATCATTTATTCAGGGAAGAAATATCTTGGATCAACCATTGATTCTTAATGAGTCAATTGCTTGGGCATGTCACTCCAAATCTAAGCCGTTCTTGTTCAAATTGGATTTTGAAAAGGCTTACGATTCTCTATCGTGGGCTTATCTCGATTCTATTATGGCTCAAATGGGTTTTCCGGGAAAATGGCGAATGTGGGTCAAAGGTATCATCTCATCTGCAAAAGCCTCAGTGCTCGTTAATGGGTCTCCTTCTAAGGAGTTTCAGTGTTTCCAGGGTCTTCGCCAGGGTGATCCTTTATCTCCATACTTATTTATTCTAGCGATGGAAGGATTCTCGAGCTTCATAAAATCAGCAAACATGGCCGGTCTCTCAAAAGGAATTGTATTACCCAATGCAGGTCCATCTATCTCACACTTATTATTTGCTGACGATGCTATTGTTGCAGGTGTTTGGGATGAAATGTCCATTGTTAACATAGCCAGACTACTCCGGTGCTTCTTTCTTGCATCCGGGCTTAGAGTCAACACCCATAAATCCACGCTTATGGGCATTGGAGTTGGACACGGTGAGGTGGATAGAGTTGCATCCATAATTGGATGCAAAAGGGGAAATACTCCATTTACATATTTGGCCTCCCGGTAGGCTCAAACATGAAACTTCTTCGTAATTGGGCACCGGTTGTGGATACAATCAAGTCGCGGTTATCAACTTGGAAGTCGAGAACACTCTCGATTGGAGGTAGAGCAACACTTTTACGTTCGGTTTTGGACTCACTACCCATGTATTTTATGTCTTTGTACCAGGTGCCGATGGGAATCACTAAAAACTAGAAAGCATAAGGAAGAAGTTTTTTTTGGGGAACAAATGGTGATCGGTCAAAAATGGCATGGTCTAGATGGGAAGATGTGGCTAAACCGAAAAAGTTTGGGGGTCTTGGCTTTAGATTACCAAAAGACACTAACTTGGGTCTTTTGGCAAAATGGAGATGGCGTTACAAAAACGAACCTAATAGATTATGGAGGCGTGTTATTGATGCTATTCATGCATCGTCCAGATCGAAGACACCTATTCCTTTAAAAGCTTCAATTTTTGGGAATTGGAAGATGTTTATGGCGACTGAAAGAAAGCTTGAGGACGAAGGATTATCAATTAGTAATCTTACTATTGGAACCATCGACAAAGGCAACAACATAGGTTGCGACAGATTTGCAAATTTGTTTTTACTAGCTAAAGATCAAGCATCTACGGCTTGTGAGAAGCTCAAGTTTGTGGAGGGTCACCCTACTTGGGCTTGGAAGTGGAAGCGCCAACTGATGTCAAACATTGAGGAGTTAGAATTTAATTCTTGTAGGCAGTTAATTGAACCAATGATGATATCTGATGCTGAGGACAAATGGTCATGGGGTGCATCACAATCCGGGGTTTTCACTGTTGCCTCAATCAAAGAGTGTCTGATGTCGAAAAGATGGACCAATGTGGATTTAAACTTTAAGTGGGAAGGTTGGCTACCGGCTAAAGTAAACATATCTCTTTGGCGCTTGGAAAGGGATAGACTTCCAACAAGAGTACAACTAGCAAAACGTGGAATTGTGATTCAAGATATGGAGTGTCCGTTCTGTCGGAATACAAACGACTCGGCTGAACATCTATTTACCTCATGTGCTCTCACAGCATCGGTGTGGCGAGGAGTGGGGGAATGGTGTAGGCTACCACCTCAAATTTTCTTCTCTATAACAGACATTTTTAAAATACATCATTCATTTCCAAACGACTCTGTGAAACAAAGAATTGTCAAAGTGATAGTTGGAACTACGTGTTGGGTGATATGCAGAGCAAAGAATAATCAAGTCTTTAATGGGGAAGTTGCATCCCCGATACAAATGCTTCTTGGTACTAAGGCGGCTACAAGGTTATGCCTTAAAAATAGAGGAAAAGTCTCGGAGCAAGATCTTTATAAGTGTCTGTCTCACTCGTTCGGGGTTTAATTTTGTTAAGACTTGGGTGTTGGAGGTCCGAGTAGCTATCATGTATCCTAGGAGGCCCGGGGCTTGTATGGGGGATATCGAAAACACCTCGAGGTGAAAACCGATGGCGCGGCCCTCGAGTGTGGGACTTTTCTAGTACCATCGCCAGGTAACGGGTGCGAGTTTTTTCATCATCTTTCTCCTCTTTGCAGTTAAAGTCCCGGGTAGGTCATAGATTGGAACTTGGTTGTATCTATTGAGTGTTTGTATCTTTATATACATTAGCTTCTTGCTATTGGATTTGACGAATAAATATTTACTTGCCCTTAAAAAAAATAGGTCTCACTTAAATGGTAGAGTGACATTGTAGTTTTATTGTAAAGTGATGGTAAAAATTTTATTCGTAAAAAACTTTAATGTATAGGTTGTTGAAAGGCTATGTTGTTGGTTCGACCGAAACAACATTAGAAACCGCAGCTGCCCCTTTCCGAAATCTCCGGATGTCGACTTTTTATAACGTTTCTTTTTTAATTAATTAATTAATTTATTTATTACATTAAACCCGCCTACCCTCACGCCACCCAGCCAGCTTTCCACCAACCCAACTCAGAAACTAACGCCACTGTAGTAACCAAACCCTCACCGCCACCATGTCCGCGGCGGCGATGTCGGCCACCGGATTCACATCTTCAAAAGATCTCACCAAATTCACCCTCCGCATTCCGATTCAATCATTCCACTTCAACCCATCAAATTCCCTTTCTATCCCAACCCCCCGTCATTCTTTCTCCTTGAAACATAACAACCGCCGTGACAAATTTCCGTTATTACTCGCATTTTCCAGCGACGGCGGCGATGGGGACGACGGAGTTGGAAACGGCGGCGGCGGTGGTGGAGGGGGTGGTGAAGGTGAAAGCGGTGGAGGCGGTGGACACGAGAAGGAGGCGTTGTTGGTGTTGGCGGAGGTGGGGCGGTCGTTGGATGGTATTCCGGCGGATTTGGCGGCGGCGATTAGGGCTGGGAGAATACCTGGATCTGTTGTGAAGAGGTATTTGGAATTGGAAACGTCGCCGTTTTTGAGATGGTTGCTTCAGTTTGGAGGGTTTAAGGAGCGGTTACTTGCTGATGATCTTTTCTTGGCGAAACTTGCTATGGAATGCGGCGTTGGTATGTTCACCAAGGTAACCTAATGTTTATTTATTATTATTTTTTGAATTTTTGGATTAAAATTGGATGCACCAAGGTATTTATCTTCTTCCTCTGGTAACCGAATGATTTATTTATTTATTTGAATTTTTGGATTAAAATTGGATGTAATTTTATATTATTTTAATTCAACTTTGTTTTCTTGTTAAATCTGTATTAGGAACTGTATTGCATTACACATTTTGATTGAAAAAGATTCAATTTTTGATTGGAATCTTCAATTTGAGAATAATATTACAATAATATTTGGTTAAGTGGCTGCAACACCTGGATGATTAAGTTGTTTGGACACAAGGGTGGATTGCAATAAATGTTTCAAGAACAGTTCAATTTAGGGTGTGTTTTTTGGTATTTCACAAGTAATTCGACTATTCGAGTAAGATCCATTATCATAATTCTGATTGGTATTCTTAGAATGAAAAGATTAGAGATTTTGAAGTTGAATACTCAATTATATAGTGTTTTCTTTTTACGAAAATAGTTTTCTTTAGCGCGATGTTATTGTGAACGACGTTTTATTACATTAGTAACATTAGTAAGCAAGACAGTTAACATGTTACTTAAAAGTCAAACATGGACTCCTTTGACTTTGATAGTCCTGAAAAGCGTAGTTATCAAAGGCGCGAGGCACACTTAAGGCGCAATTGAATAAAAACATGAAAAATGTTATGTATAAAATAACACTTGTTCAAGTACCAAATATATTCCAATATCATAAACTTTCTGATGGTTGCCTGGT
>JAOXOA010000008.1:2723935-2741241 GCA_028566315.1 Rudbeckia hirta
TAATTATGGTTCAGAAGAAACATACCGTTCACCACGTTGTTATGGATCCGAGCTTGGTTGGCAGTGATGCCAAAAGCACGTATCCGAGCTTGTGGAATGTTGGCAGGAGTGTTGGCGATCGCTAGAGTCCGCTGGAGCATATGAGGGCAAGCATTCTTCATGTGACCCGGATCTTTGCAGAAAAAGCGTGCACCAGGTTGAGGTGGAGGACCATTAGATTGATTGGCAGACTGGCAGTAGCTATCAATATGACCCATTTTTCCACACTTAGAGCATTGGCGGCAAGGCTTATCAGCAGGGTGATGGTAGTTACAACGGTTGCAAAGAGGTTGATTTCCGATGTAAGAGCGCTTTTTCAGGAACTTGCGCCACCGGGGCAACTTGAGTGATAGGGGTAGCAGGGGTGACAACACCAAAGTTTTGAAGCTTGCGCTTCGTGGAAGGGTTGGTTTTGGAGGAGCTAGACTTGAAATGTTTAGCCGACTCGGAAGAAGATTTGCCATTCTTCCTCGTGAGTGTGCCGGCGTTCACATGATTATCAGTGAGGGTAGCAGAAAGTCAGATCAAATGTTCAAGAGAGGCTTGCTCTCCTTCAAGGGTGCTACGGGTCAACATGGTATCTTGGATTTGGGGTGGAAGACCATAGACAAGTTTCTTGATGCCTCGGGATTCGGGGGTAACCATATCGGGTACAAGGGCTGAAAGTTCATGGAAACGGTTGACATACTCCTTGTTGTTCCCACTATCCTGCTTAAGATCCCAAAACTCGACCTCAAGCGCACGCAGTTCATTCTCGGGACAAAATTTGGTGCGCATGATTTCCTTCAGCTCTTCCCACGAAAGTGCCATAGCGGCCTCAGCACCGCGAGTGCGTTTCTCACCATTCCACCATGTAAGTGCCCCCTTTTGGAAGACAGTGGTAGCAAACTTGACCTTAGAGGCCTCGGGACATTCGCTATTGAGAAACGTGCTCTCGATGCTTTCGAACCATTCTAGCAAACCCATGACTCCCTCATTTCCAGAAAACTTTTGAGGGGTCCAAGCATTGAACTGCTTAATAGTGAGAGTGGAAGGTGGGTTAACAGCTCCGGAATCAGTACTACCGTTGGCTGGCTGAGGAGATGATCGGGATAATTGGCTTGCAAGAGCAGGAAAGGCTTTGGCCATTTGCTTCGAGATGATGGAAGCAAGCTTAACCTCGAACATCCTCTTGGTGCGACGGGTGTGTGAAGTAGACATTCTATGAATCACAAAGATAAAAGATCAAAATGTTGCCTTGTTATGAAGTATTGAAACCATGTACATGCATGCATGAAATAAATATGTGATAACTAAGTGTTGGAATCTTGTTAAACAAATGCAAGTTAAAACTTTGTACTTTTATTGCAAGTAGGCACACATTGAAATTAAACATAGCAAGTCTTGAAGTACATACAGTTGAATTATGATGAACACATAATGAGGGTTTGAAACCATAAGTTGTTTGATGAAGATGGAGAATCACATAATGTTAAGAAAATCCTTGATGAGTTGTTGGAAAAAGAAATAACAATCACAAAGCGAAGATTAGGCTTATAAACAAGGAGGGCCATCCCCTTGGGAAAATCCAAGGCGACGACTTTGACTTATCAAAGCCGGAATCCTTTCTACGCATTATCACTCTCGTCCACGGTCTCCAGATTCATAGTATCCACTTCTTTTGGCCAACGATTTGCTTTTCTAGACAGGACGAATCACCGTCCCCAGTTAAGCCGTTGGTTAATTCGATTAAGTGACGATACGAGTCTGACAAGACATTGCGAACATACCGGCGATAATAACGTGAATGGATTCGGACTAAGACGGGATTATAAAACGCCAAGGCTAAAAGCCCAAAATGAAATTTGAAAATAAGTTTTGAAGTTTTGAAAATCTTTTGTAAAAATATTTTGTAATAGGAGTAGTTTTGATAAAAATGTTTTTGATAAGGAGGTTTAAGAAGAGTGTAGAATCACATAAGGAAGCAAGTAATGTTCCTAATTCTAGAATGGTTCCCTAGCTATAGTCTAGGTTAAAGGATTTCTAATAACCTAATTCCCTATAGCCACGGCTCTGATACCAATCTGTCACACCCCAACCGACGGCGGAATACATCGGGGCGTGATGACCGCTCATAGCTCGTGCAACTATTGAGGTTTCAATATTTAATTCAACAATATTCCATCCATGCTTACAATATGTCAAAGGAAAAACATAACATTTTAATATGATTCTTGAATTAAGTCTAGGTCCAAATGCATCATATGTGTGATAAGCTTGAAAATCATCATTTAGTATTACCTGCAACATACATAAAATATCTGTCAACTACTAGAGTTGGTGAGTAAGCATATGTTTGAATATATGTAGTATGTAGTACAAAACATCGATTATTTGGATACTGTTCCATGTAGTGTTAATATATATAGCAGAATAATATACTCAAAGAATGGTATACACAAAGGATAGCATACACAAAAGCATAGTAATTTCACATATTTGAACATAACATGATATTGAAATGTATTTGATTGCACATAGACTTGTTTGTATAAAAGAACTGAATTTGGATAATGTATGTATGTTACACCCCAAAGTATAAATATGAAAAAGGGGATATGAATACCGATCTTGTTATCCAGCTAAACAAGAATTCTACAAGCATCCAAGCAAGTTCCAAACAAGTATACCTTCCAGTTTAAGGACTAAATAACATTGTTATATGTAACCCGAAAGGTTACACGTGATTGTGCAAAGTGTCATGTACTAGTCTTTAGTTATTACAGAGTAGTAACCTCATTTTATTTTAAATTTTGTTATAGTAATAATAAGTATTACAAAATCTAATTACTTGTAGAATTAATATGGGTTAAACATACTGATTTTTATCCTACATGACGAGTTTGGTATATAGTTGTATACATAAGCCCATTTAATCCAAGAGTTGGTTCGTATCAACAATTTACTCACATATTAGTCTCAGATTATATTCGGGTATAAGCTATGGGTAAACAAGCTCTATGCCGCATACTCTACAAATTACCACTTATACATATTTATCTTGTATATTTTTTTTACATGTGTAGACCTTTATATTTATGTTTGTGTTGGGTGCTCATTAATCACACGCGTAACAGGAACCTAACAATAAATAGGCTTGAGCTCTCGGTATACCTCACGAGATGGACACGCGTAATAGAATTGAACCGAACATGGAACCGCAACTGCTGTTTGACTGCATGTTCTGGAAGTTGACTTTCATTGACCGAACCACTCTGACATTTGACTTTCATTGACCGAACCAAATCTCGAGTTAAATCTGAGTTCACTGAATTGGACCAGCAAATTACCAAGTCGACGAGTGAGTCTTTACCGAGTTGTCACCGAGGTCGTTGAGTTAACCCATCCGGTTCAGAATCAAACTATTGTAAAAAAAAAAAGATCGAAACTGGCGTCGGAATTCATAACGGAGAGCTTAAGCAGAACCAAACAGGTCATGGCCGTCATACATCTTGTCGGAGTTGAAGTCGTCGACGTAGAAACGGGATCCTCGTTCTCGACATCGATTAGCCTAGAACTTCAAATCTCTTCTCCCTTAAATCAAACCTCACCTCAGAAACCTTCTCATCGATGTCGGTCATCTTCTCCGAGTAGACACCCACCGCCACCGCCGCCGCCTGCAACATTATCGGACCATCATGGCTTCATGAAGACGGAAACCGTGAGTATTTATTGGAATCATCATGACAAGGGGAATCCAAAGAAACTATTCACGCGCCTTAGGCTGGATGGTGTGGGGGTGCCGGTAGGGGCGGCTTCCACCGGGTACAACCGGGAACACCGCCGCCGGTGCCCCGGTGACAACTAACGGCAGGTGGCAGCGGCACCTAGCCACCGGTGTATACCCGTTTCTCTCTTTTTTTTTTCTTTTTTCTTTTTCTTTTTCTATGTTTGAGGAAGACAAATCTTTTAAATGGTGGTTTTGATTAAGTTAGAGGTTGCAGGTTTTTTGTTGTTGTGTAGGGTGAAGAAGAAGATAAATGGGGATGAAGAAGAAGAAGATAATGGGGAGAGAGAAGATGGAGGTATTTGTTAATTATTTAATAAAAAATATATTTAATTATGTTATATTCAATGTTTTTTATGTTATATTTGTTAATTTTTTAATAAAAAATTATGTTATATTTATTTTTTTATTTTTATATGAAACTAATTAAAAAATATAAAAACTATAGAGGGTAGTAGAGGGTAGTTGAAAACCTATAAACTGGGTAGTTGTGGGTAGTTGTGGGTAGTTGTGGTGGAAAGCTGATGTGTCTGTTTCTGATTGGTTTTGAGAGGGGTAGTGGGGGGTATAAGGGGCATGACACCATCCACCCTAACAAAGAAAGGCAGTTACAAGGATCAGGTTTTACAACTACCAAGAATGAACAAAAACAAACCTGATAATAGACTTGACAACATCTTCATCACCTAAGATGCCAAGTGTATCAACGGGGCTCCTCAGGACTCTGCTCACCTCTGGATCATCTGGGTCGAATCTTTTAAGCATACCAACAAAAAGCTTGGCACTCCAGCATATATCATTACTTTTTTAAGCCCACGTTGTTAGAAATAGAAAATAAGAAATTTAGGTTTCAGAGTAAGTGTTAGAAATTTAGGCATGGATCATAAGGCATAGATTAACACAATACATGTTTTGCAAGAGTTCTAAGAGCACAAGTGATCTCCTCTTGCATCACATTTTCTTTGAAGCGTATCAGTAGCTTCGGAACCGCTCTGAAGCGGATAATGTGCTCTACTGTAGCATCTGCAAACACAAACAATAATCAAATGGCATCAAAACTACATCAATTAAAAACTAATCCAAGTTAACTATAATGGCCTGTTATTTGAAAGTGACGGTAGTGTGTAGTTCTGAACATTGTTCATTAACTAATACATAACGCCCATCCCCTAAGTTGTTACGAATTCCCCCCAAAAGAGACCGAAGGCAGGCCCAAAGCTATCACCAAGCGACGAGAAATGAAGTTATGGGTGGCACCGCTATCTACTAAGTGTACCTAAGTGCAATATAGATAGTTATTTTTGATAATTGTCTGAATATTTTCATTGTTGATATTTGTTATTCCTCTTTCAAATCCCTGTCAAAAACACTGATAGAGCAGCCAATAAATTATAGCAATTTGAGCAAACAAAATGGGTATATCCAAGATCATACTCAAAGCACAGAGGAGACGATGTACAAATACAAAACAACCGGTTAACTTTTTTTTTATTATTATTATTTTTATTTTATTTTATTTTATATTTTTTTTGGAAACAGGAATACAAAGATGGCTTCAAGATCGCCCCAACAACAAAAAAAAAGTTGATATTACCAGATTTTGCACAGTTAATTGAACTTAACAGCTTCATATATTAGAAAAGAATAAGCAGGAGATAGCTTCCTCTTTCTTGTACTCCGCCATGACTAGTGAATACGAACACCGAGGGAATACGATCGATCAAATGTGAACTTCAAATTAGGTACGGATAATATGAAATTGAAATTAGGGCTAACTAAATGCAGTCCATGGGGGATGACTGTAATAATCCTGTTTACTTAAAGGTAGATGATGTGGGGCACCTGGCTTGTGGCGGGTGTCATCGGATATAACCGGGAACACCGTTGTTGGCGTGCCGGTGAGTGCAAGAGGGTAGTGCCAACGACACCTAGCCACCCTCTCTTCACTTTTCTTTTCTTTTTAATACCCTAAATAGCCTTTTTGGTATGAATTCTTGGGCGGTTAGGTCTAGAGGAAGAGGAAAGCGGTGAAATCGGGTTCAGCCATGGAAGTCGGAGGTTGAAGAAAGTGAAAAGGTGAGAGGTTGAAGAAAGAGAAAAGGTGAGGATAAAATGTTGTGTGTGTGTTTATATGTGTCTCTTGGGAATCCATTTTTTTATCCCTATAAAATAATATCTTATAAGATAGTTGTTTTTTAGACTTTTTTTTTTAAATCATATGTATGTTTATTTGTGTTTTTTTATGTATTCTTAATTAATTATATTTTTTATATTTAAAATGAAGTTAAGTTAAAAAAAACTTTAGATGGTAGTTCTGGGTAGTTGAATGCCAGTAAAGTGGGTACTTGTGGTGGAAAGCTGATGTGTCTGTTTCTGATTGGTAGTGGGGGGTAGTTGCGGCATGACACCCCCCCCCCTAACCAAACTCCCGGGCTCTTTAAGCTGATTGCTTTTCCATTCATTTAATAGTAACTCTAGCGCTCCGCGCGCGATCACATGATATAACATATAACAGTATAGAATAACAAATAAATTTGAAACTCGTATTAAAGTAGTGAAACTAAAAACAAAACTAACAAAGTTAAGAAAGTATAGGGACTAAACATATAAGTAACAAAGTTGAACTACTAAAGTTATAAAAAGTTATATTAAAGTAGAAGGATTGAACATGTAAATAAAAAAGTTTAAGTAGAGAGATTAAACTTGTATATTATCAAAGTTAAAGGCTGGAAAGGTAAAACAATTGTGGCCAATCAAATTGCGACACTTGGCTATGTCGGATTCGCCGCCCGACATAGCCTTTTAATGTTTACTAGGGTTGAACCCGCGCTCCGCGCGCGGGAGACACAATGGAACATTATAGAAAAAGCCTAAACATTTAATTATCGAAGTTGGAGGAGTGGTGGAACAAAACATGTATTTAACAAAGTGGAAGGGATAAAGCTAGAAAAAAACAGAAGTTTAAAAGTTATAGTAAAAGTACTAAACACGTAGTTAACAAAATTGAGCAACCAGATGAACTAAACATGTAAATTTAAAAGATGTAGATTTAAAAATGTAGAGGTTGAAAATGGTAAGGGTGAAACACATAGAAATGTCGATACATGCATCAGATAGGATTTTGTTCCCATTTCCATAGGACCAGTCAATGGAACCAATCAAGGTTTGACACCTATACATCTTTATATAAACACACCATGGTTTTAAAAATCATTTCCACACCACCTCGGGAAATCAAGATAGAGTGGAACCAATGGAGAGAGAAAGAAGAGAGAGGAGAGTGCTTGTCAACCCCAACTGGCGAAATTCCACCGATACGGCGTCCCCCCGGTCAGTTTCTCCCTGTGTGAACGACCTCTTCTTCCTCCCCTGTTCATGGTGACCCCAAGGTTGCTGATTGAATCTGAAAAATGGTGGTTCGATGTTCTTTCAGAAGGCGGCGGCGAGAGAGAGAGAGAGAGAGTAGAGAGAGAAAAGATGTCTTCCTCACCCCACCGATGAAATCAGTAAACCCGGGCACCTCCAGCCCTCGTTCAAGCACGTGACCACCTTTAGTACACTCCTTTCTTCATGACGACTTCGATGATGGTTTTTTGTTTCCGGTTTCGAGCAATGACGGTGGTTCCGATGGTTTGCAGACGGTGGCAGCGACACTGGTAATTGCAGTCGGAGAAGATGACCAGTGGCGGTGGTTAAGGGTTACCACAAGAAGACGGACAATGAAAAGAGGTTCGTAGGATGGTTTTTGTTGCCGTTCCCGAGCAACGACGTTGGTTCCAGTGCGTAGCAGACGGTGGCGGCGACGTCGGCGATTCCGGCTGTAGAAGATGACAGGCGGTGGTGGGTTAGCGTTAGATGGAGAAGACGATCAACGAAAACGAAAAGGGGTTCGTAGGCACGAGGGGGTTGAGGTGGCGGCTCTGTGGGGTCAACCGCAAAGTGACTAAAGTACCCTTCGGGTACTGTTCACGACGACATGGCATTTTAATATATATATATATATATATATATATATATATAATATAATTTTATGATTGTGGAGGAAAAAAAATATAGTAATAATAGAAAACCAAATAGGTATAGTGATGGGTATATGGTTGGGGTAAATGAGTATATAATATAATTTTATGATTGTGGATTTTTTTTTCTAACACAAGGAAAAAAAATATAGTAATAATAAAAAACCAAATAGGTATATAGTTATGGGTATATGGTTTGGGCAAATGAGTATATAGCCTTCGGTAAACAGGTATAAGTTTTGGGTATTTCAATTGGGTAAATATATATATAGTTTCGGGTAAACGGTAATACAGTTTTGAGCAAACGAGTATATAGTTTCGGGTATTTTTAATTGGGTAAACGAGCATATAGTTTCGGGTTAATGAGTATATAATTTCGGGTGAACGAGTATATACTTTCGAGTATTTTTGTACTTTCGGGTATTATAACTTTTTAGCTTCTTTGAATTTGCCACGAAATAAAGTTTTTTATAGGAGCGGCACATGATGGTTTGGTTCGTACCCAACATGTATTTTTGAATAGGATAAACTAGTATATTGTTTTGGGTATGTAGTTCGGGTATATAGTTTCGGGTAAATGAGTATATGGTTTCGGATATTTTTTTATTCGAGTAATCAGGTATATAGTTTCGAGTATATTTGAATCGGGTAAATGGATATGTAGTTTCGGGTAAAAGGGTATATAGTTTTGGGTATTTCTCAATCGGACAAATGAAAATATAGTTTCGAGTATTTTAAATAAAAATATGATAAATTATGTATATTTCTATTTAAAATAGTTTGATAGACATTGCTATTATAAGAATTGTCTTAGTTAAATTGAATTGAGGTTATCCAACACAGAAGCTATGGCGACGGAAGATGGATGGACAGAAGTTTCACGACGGCGTCGAAGAGAAGAAGAAATCCAACCTACTACTTTTTTCATCACAAATTTGCAAGATGGTACCACGATTAGAGACGTATGGTTAGAGCTAAAAGGTATTGGGAGGCTTCTAGACGTCTTCATCCCAGCTAAAAAGGATTCTTTGGGGCAGGTTTTTGCTTTCGTAAGGTTCAACAAGGTGCAAGAACCATCCAAATTATTATGGGCACTCAACAACTCTTGGATTCGAGGGAAGAGGATCAAGGCAAATATCGCTAAGTTTCAAAGAGGTCCTCCGGGTAGGCCGGAGAAAAATGTTCATAATTAGTCCTACTTTGCTGGGTCAGGCAAACCAGATACCGCTAAGGCTGAGGATCGAAGGTATTTGTCATGGGAGACCAAAACTTTCAAAGATGTTCTTCAAGGTGTCCCCAGGGATCCAAGTAGGGGCAGGAAAGTTATCCAGATCAATATCCCTGAAAAGGAGGTGAAAGGCCTCGAAAGCGACAGGGAAGCTCGATCAGTTCTATGTGAAGTAGTGGACGTGGTAACACTATGCAACATCGGGCAGTTCTTATCCGAAGCATATCCGCAACGCATGGAAGTTAGATATCTGGGTGGTTTGAGCACCCTAGTAACTTTCGGTTCTTTAATGGAAGCGGAAGAGTTCCTTAAAGGCTTTAATGACAACCTCTTTCCCTGGATTAAGATGGCATCATTTTGGCGTAGGAAGGATTGGACGCCTAAGAGACTAGCGTGGTTGAGGATCCAAGGTGTTCCCCCATTCCTGTGGGATCATAAGGTTTTTGATACAATCGGTATGGCTTTTGGTCCATTGGCTTTCAAGTCCCAGGCTGCATGGAATGACGGAAACCTGGCGGTTCACAGGCTAGGCGTGATCAGACACGCGGGAGAACCGATTAATGAACTAGTCTCCATTCAGTGGAACGGGTGGACGTTCGAGTGTTAGGTGTCGGAAGTGGGTCTCAACTGGTCTCCCGACTTTGTCAAAAATGGGGTAAAGAGGTTGGTAGTAAACAATCCATCGTTCAAGGAAACTTCGTGTCATACTAGGCCAGAGGGTACGGAGGACGGTGGTGCGGGTCAATCGGAGAAGACAACCGGATGCTCCGATCCAGCGGAAGACGAAAAGGTGGCGTGGGAAATAAACTCAAATGATCCCAACATGTTTAATGCTTCTGTAGATGTCGAGATCAACAATGACCAAGGTTTTTCCTTTCCCAAGGATGGTGGGTCCCACGCGAGTAACTTGGGTGTTAAGAGACTAGGCGACAATTCTAAGCCATTAGAAGTGGGCCTATCGGATGGGCCTGCCATGCCTCAACATATGTTCGAGACCAATCTTGTCCAAAATAATGACAACAATTCTAGGGGCCCACATGATCCAAACGATCCCTTTAATCTCGGTAACCTCATATGGCAGGAATCTGAAAAAGAGAGGGTAAGACGTAAGAGGCGAAATGGGAAGGCTACGGTATCGATGAAGATGGGTATTCCAATTAAGAACAAGAAAAATAAGTCGAAGTCCAAACGGAAACAGAAAGATTCCTACATAACGATGGAGTTGCATTCGGCTCAGGAGGAAGGTTCATTATAGGAGAGATCTTTGGATCTCAATCGCTCTTTATCTCCCCCTGTTTCACCAGTCGAAGAGGATGAGGTGCGGAGCACCATAAAGGTCGGGATGGCTGTCGGAATTGAGATCGAGGGTCACAACAACATGGTCGAGCAAGTTATTCTGGGTGAAGGTGTCAAAAATTGCCCCCAATGAATTTTTTGACCCAGAACATAAGAGGCATGGGTGATGCCAAAAAATCATCCAGAATTAAGGAGCTTAAACTCGAATTCAAGGTTAGTTTTATTGGTGTACAGGAAATTTTATTGGACTGTGAGGACAAATTCAAGGATTTTTCTCTGTGGGGTAGGGGTCCGGTTGAGTCGGTGTGTGTACCATCTACCGGAAGATCTGGGGGTTTGGCGTCCATTTGGGATCCCAATGTTTTCTCGTTAAATTGTTGTGTAAAGGACCCTAGGTTTATCTACACGGGGGGTTCGGTTGTGGGGATTTCTGAGAATGTAAACATCGTTAATGTATACGCCCCCAAGACTTTGCCGCTAAACGTGTTCTGTGGTCGTCCTTAATTGCTCTTTTTCAATCTAAGTTGGGTTTGTGGATTATTATGGGTGATTTTAATGAGGTTAGATCGGAGTCGGAAAGGAAAAACACTATTTTCAACAGAGTCAGCTCAGCCGTGTTTAATGAATTTATCTCTAATACCGGGTTGTTCGAATATAATTCGGTTGGTCTGAAATTCTCGAGGGGGTCGGCTGGAAAATTTAGTAACTTGGAACGTTTTCTTGTCAATGATTTGTTTCGGATAATTGGCCTCTTGCGACTGTAACTATTCTTCCGAGATATATCTCGGACCATAGCCCGTTGATCTTGTCTACAAAGGAAGTAAATTTCGGCCCGTCACCTTTTAGGTTCTTTAATTCGTGGCTAGCATGGCCTGAGTTCAAAAACATGGTGTCCTCCTCGTTGGCGGAATTCAAAGGGTATGGCCCGCCAGATTTGTTCCTCGCGGCTAAGCTCAAGGCTGTTAAATCCTCTATAAAATCATGGCTGAAAGTTAATAAGCCTAGGGATAAAAATCTCATTGAGCAACTAAAAAAGGAAAGGGAGGAGTGGCAGACGCTGGAGGAGTCAAGGAGATTGACCGATGTCGAAGCTATGGATTGTCTTGAAGTTAATAATAAACTTATGGACTTGGAAAATGCCCTCTTATCGGATCTGAGAGATAAATCGCGAGCTCGGTGGGCTTCTTCGGGGGACGATAACACAACCTTTTTTCATGGTTTTATCAATAGTAGGTTGATGCATAATCGCATTCATGGGATCAATTCTCCTCGTGGTTGGATCTCGGACCCGGATCGCATGAAAATTGAGTTCGCTAAATTTTTTGAAGACAAATTTAAGGCCCCTGCTTTTCCTACCATTACTTTTAAATGTGCTCATGTTAAAGTTCTTCATCAAGAGGATATGGATGCTCTCATTAGACCATTTACCATGGAGGAGGTGAAGGTAGCCGTGTGGGACTGTGGCGGCGATCGTGCCCCAGGCCCAGACGGGTTTAATTTCAATTTTATTAAGTCCTTTTGGGATAATCTTGCTCTTGATTTCTTTAATGTGTTGGTTGAGTTTTTTCACAGTGGCTCAATTAGTGGCGGTTGCGGTTCTTCGTTCTTGGCGCTAATACCAAAAAAACCGAGCCCGACGTATATGGGGGAATTTAGGCCGATTAGCCTCTTGGGTTGTATAAGCAAGACTATCTCAAAGGTCCTTGCTAACCGGCTGAAAAGGGTGATTCTAAATCTCGTTTCTGATGAACAATCGGCTTTTGTGGAGGGGCGAAATATCCTTGACGGCCCATTAATTTTAAACGAACTCATTAGTTGGGCGAGATCAAACAAACTAAAATCTTTTCTTTTTAAAATTGATTTCGAAAAAGCATATGATTCTTTATCGTGGTCTTACCTAGATTCGATTATGTTGCAGATGGGTTTTCCAAGTTTATGGCGTTCTTGGGTTCAAGGGGTTCTAAAATCATCTAGAGCTTCTGTATTGGTGAATGGGTCTCCGTCCAAAGAGTTTCAATGCTATCGGGGCCTAAGACAAGGTGATCCCTTGTCTCCGTTTCTATTCATTTTAGCCATGGAGGGCCTTTCTAGTTTCGTGAAATCGGCTTGCCTTGAGGGGCTTATTCGAGGTCTTAAGCTGCCAAATTCAGGCCCAACTATTTCACATCTGTTGTTTGCGGACGACGCAATTATTGTTGGAGAATGGGACGAAAAGTGTATATGTAACATTTCAAGATTATTGCGGTGTTTTTTTTCTGGTTTCTGGCCTAAAAATCAACACATATAAGTCGACTTTAATAGGCATTCGCGTGGATGATGGTATCGTGGATAATGCAGCCCGGTTAATAAAGTGTAAACGTGGTAATACCCCCTTCATCTATTTGGGTCTTCCCGTGGGGGCAAATATGCACCTCCACCGGAATTGGGAGCCGGTTCTTAATACTATTAGGTCCCGTCTTTCGAATTGGAAGTCTAAGTCACTGTCAATCGGGGGTAGAGCCACTCTTTTGCACTCTGTCCTCGACTCTCTCCCGATCTACTATATGTCTCTTTACCTAGCTCCGGCCGGTGTTCTTAAGAAGGTAGAAAGCATTAGGAAATCTTTTTTTTGGGGATCGAAAGGGGACCGCTCCAAAATGGCGTGGATTAAATGGGACCAAGTAGCACGTCCAAAAAAGATGGGTGGCTTAGGATTTGGGCTACTGGAAGATCAAAACATTGGATTGTTATGCAAATGGTTTTGGCGGTATTTTACCGAACCAAACCATCTTTGGCGTAAAGTCGTTCTTTCTATCCACCACTCAAGAAAAGGTAAATCGTTTTTACCCTTGAAATCTTCTATATCGGGTTGTTGGAAGAGCATTGTCGCAGTGGCTTCGTCCCTAGAATCGAAAGGAATTAAAATATCAAACCTCATTAGAGGCGAGGTGGGGTCGGGCGATTCGATTGGTTTTTGGGTCGATCGGTGGTCCGGAGAGGAACCGTTAAATGTTTCCTTCCCTAATATTTTCAAAATTGCGAAGGACAAACAGTGTGTCATATCTTCTAAGTTTGGTTTGGAAAATAATGATTTTAGGTGGATATGGAATTGGTCCAGTATACCTTCTTCAATAATAGAGGAGGAGGAATGGCAGGCTTGCATCCAAAAAGTGGGTTCTTTGAGACCCTCTACTAGCAGTGATAGGTGGAGTTGGGTAGCCGACCCCTCTGGCTCGTTCTCGGTACGATCGATTAGGTCCATTCTTGAAAATTCTAGATGGGTGGTGAATGAACCTGAGACTTTAGGGGAGAATTGGTTACCAAAGAAAGCGAATATCTTTTTATGGCGGCTTGCTAGGAATAGATTACCAACAAAAGATGGTCTTGTAAGAAGAGATATTCAGGTGCAGTCGGAATGTTGTCAACTTTGTCTTGGGCCGGTGGAATCGGCGCATCACATTTTTATATTATGTCCGATTGTAACGGTAGTCTGGCAGTGGGTCTCATCGTGGGGCTCCATCCCCATGTCATTTTTTGACTCGATTGATAATCTTCTCTCGTGTCAAAAACATGGAGGTGGAGATGTATTGGCGCAAAAGGTGATCAAAGTCATCATTGGTACCGCTTGCTGGGTGATTTGGAGGGCGAGAAACAACTATATCTTTCGAAACGAGGCGATTTCCCAGGTCAAAATCATAAACGATATCAAATACTCGGTCCGCCTATGGCTAAAGAACCGGGGGAATCTTAGCGACCAAGACTTTAGTCGATGGTTTCCTATGTAATTGGGAGCGGGAGTCTGCTTCATTTTTGGTGGTTTAATTTTTTGTGGACTAAGTGTTTTGTGGGTCTTTTGGTTCCACTGTTGGGTATACTTGGTTTGGGGGCCCTGGGCCTGTATGGGGGTGTATCGAAAACACCTTGAGGTGAAAACCGGTGGCGCGGCCCTCTTGTGTGGGGATTTTTCTCACGTCCTCGCCAGGTAAATGGCGTGAGTTTTTTCATCCACTTTGCATCCTTAGCAGTCAAGGTCCCAGGGGGTGTCATAGATAGGAGTATTGTTGTATCTATTGACCTTGGCGTTGTATTATTTGATCCATTAGCTCGTTGCTATTGGGTCCTTTTTATTAATTGAATTTGCCTTTAAATTGAATTGAGGTTGATCTAGTATTTTCCAAACTACCATAGGAATAGCATAAAGGCAAAGGATAATGATTAAGTCAAGTGGTCCTAGCTTCTCAAATTCGGAAATTCCTCTTCCCGGCCTTCATCGTATCGTATGCCTCTAGGGATATGTCGACACATATTAACTAAAGACGAGTGCAATCTTCTTTTACATTAATAAAAATATCATATAACTTACGACTTTTATAAATAAACACTAAGGTGGTATTTATTTTTCTCAAAAAGTTTTTTTTTTCTTTTATGTTTACGCCGCGTATATCACAAGCAGACATTTAGGTTTGCAGAGTATTTATTTTTTCGAAAACGTTTCATTTAAAAATCGTTTGCGCAAGCTCTTCTTGGTAGAGATCCGGCTCAGCCACGTCTAAGATGTTCTAACCTCTTCTAGGTTAGCCAAACACCTTATGGTGGAGCGGCATTAGAAGATGGACTAAAAACTTTGAAGTTTCAAGGTCATGAGTTCAATTCATGTTATGAGCAAAATGCTCCACGAGTGGGAGAAGGGGTTTTCCTGAAAATTTCCATGTTTCCTCTTGAACTAGGGGCCAACCTGAGGTTGGATGCTACTGAGCCCAAACATTCGCCATTCAAAAAAAAAAACTCTTTTAGGTTAAATAACAAAAGGAAATACTCCACTGTGAAAACTCCACCCGTCGACTACTCTAAGGTTCCCGTCGCCCTCCAACTATGGCGCCCCAGATCGAGTTTGCACTGCCTGTTGACTACTCCACCCTCCACCACCGGCCACCGGCCTGTTCTACGACCCCTCCACCGCTGGCTACAACCTGTCCTGCGACCCATTTCACAACAACGCCATGTACTATTCTTCCTCCGATGTGTCGTTATGAAATAGTCATGTGCACGTTGATGCCGATGAAGACGAGGTTAAAGCACATGGTACTACATCAGATTGGGAATATATGACTCGGTTACGAGTTGAAATTGCTGAGCATTTAATGCAAAGTATGGAATGAATGATTAAAAAAATATTATTGTGGTTTTATGAATATTATTTCATTGTTGTAAAACTACTAGTTAGATTTCAATGTTGAAGATCTCTTTTAAGTTTAAAAAATCGCTTTATTTAAATATTAGTTTATTTTAACAGTCTTCAAACGTTAAAAAAACAAACAATTTTCTTCTTACAGACTGCAGAGGTTTGGTCCACCTCTTCTTCTACAGAAGTTTGCAGATGTGATCATCAGACTGCATACATTTTACCTCTTAAAAACAAACAACACCTAAATATGACTGAGGACTAAGAAAACAAACAACTAATAAGCGTTACATTTACACCAATAATCATAAATTACACCCATGCCAAGATTTGAAATTGAGACCACTTCAAGAGCATGTGTCTCTATTAAGTGGGCTAACTCCATATTGACGCTTTTAAGAATTACATGTTAGATCTGTCATAGGTTAAAACCTAAGGAGCCATTAGTAATTTTTGTTTATTGTTTTGTTTTTGAACTTGATTTAATAATTCACGCGTTGCCGTGGAAACGTGAGGAAAATTTTATCGATATGGATTTAATTCGATGCGTTACTGACGGAAAATCGTAACAATTTAAAAAACTTCACAGCAAACAGATGTAACTTCCAATTCGAAATGTGTAAGTGTAAAATTCAAACACAATATATTAGTAACCTTTTTTAACCGCAAGGATATTATTACCTAACAACCCACATTCATTCCACTGAAAATTATTTTTCTAGATACAACAATAAAGGGTGGTGTAATATGTATACTGTAATTTACAAAAATACCAATGTGTACTATTCATTGCCTGTTGTCATTTGTTATAGTACAAGAATCAAATCCGGTTTGGAATGGGGTTAGAACCAAGCTACTGAGTTGAACCGAGTCATCAAGTCTGGTTTGAGTCCTTCACTAAGTTACCACTGAGTCAGAACGAGTCGTGAGTCCTTTATCGAGTCACCATCGACTTTGGACTACCGAGTCACTGAGTCAGCACCGAGTCAGCTAGTTCTTCTCGAGTCATGAGCCAAGGTCACCACAACTCAAAAATGAATTCTGTGACTACCACAAGAACAACTTATTTGCAAGAAAAAGTTGATTAGGAACGAATCTTCAAGCATCAATTCCTCCATAATCTCCAAGAAGAAGGAAAGGAAATTTGTGATGAAAAGATTTGGCAAAGGATGCATTGTATTTATAGGCTTCTAGGATTACATAGAAACTTTCATGGGAGCGATGTGGGATGAGGCAATGCAACACTTAGAACTTACATACAAACAAATCGATCAAAAATAGAAGAATTGATGTGAAATAACACTTGGAGAAGATGGAAAATTCAATTAGCTTTCCAACGTTATATAGAACTCAAAAAACGGACTTAAAACGAAGAAGTTATGAGTGTTTGAAGTTTGCGAAAACACAAAAAGAATTTTTGCTGATCTGGAGATACTTGGCGCGGTGCGTATTATGGCTTTATATTTGGCGCCACACCAAATATGCTCTGACGCAAAAAAATAGTTTTAACGCAATTTTGGCCCCCGGACTCATTCGGACGCATATAAACACTCGTATAACTCGTGTTTGGCACATTTTCCATTATCTAATCATGTGGGACATATTTGGCAACGTTGTGATGTGCGATAATACGTGTGAATGCGTAAAATACGTGAGAATGTGTACAATGCAATAACTTGCGTAACAATCGAACAAACAAAATAAATGAACAATAAATATGATATATATATATATATATATATATATATAGGGTGCGGTTCATGCGAGAACCACCCTTATTGCGAGAACTGCGAGAAC